>QRFB01000618.1:72442-86111 GCA_008931105.1 Oenanthe javanica | reverse complement strand
TATGTCAGCATTGTGGCTTATATTCCCAAATTGTTTGATTGGCATTGCAGAGGCTATAAACGCAGTAGGGCAATGTGAGTTCTTTTATTCCGAGTTTCCCCAAAGCATGTCTAGCATAGGTTCAACTCTACGTGGATTAACANTACGTGGATTAACGTTTACTGTTGGAGGCTTGGTAGCAACTGCCATGTTAAATATTGTCGATCAGGTTACAAGAAGAAAAGGAAAAACAAGTTGGATATCAAGCGATATAAACCAAGGTCATTATGATTACTATTTTTTAATGATTTCTGGAATGTGTGTTGTCAACATGTTATATTATCTTCTTTGTAGTTGGGCTTATGGTCCTTGTGAACTGGTCGCAGTTAAGGTTTCTCAGGAAGAAGATGAATCACGCGATGACTGATATAATTAGGAAAGGGTGATGAACTTGATTATTCCCTGTATTGGTTTTATCGGTAGCTATTGTAGTTGGAAAATTTGTATTTGTGTTGAATCAAACTTTCATGCCATGTTTGGGACCTTCAATTTCATTTGAAATTCTAGAATTGATTAAATGGCATGTTTGGATAACTAAAAAAAACTAGAATTGAATTTCGTTTGAATTCCAAGACATATAAATATAAGTATATATAAATTTAAAATTTTGGAATTTGAAATGAATTACATGTTTCCAAAGTCAATCTTATAGAATTCAAAATCCTGATATAAAAATAAGACAAAACCCTGATACAAAAATAAGATCGAGTTGAAGACAGAAACCAGTAAAGACCAAATAAAGAAAACATTTTATAGAAGCTAACATGGACAAAAAATTTCATAAGAAGCATGACCTCCAACCATATACATAATCATTTGCATTCCCATTTGGATTCATGTCATCAACCAACCTTCAACATTCCCATTTGCATACTCCCACTTACATAAGTTACTTATAAAGAACCAAGGCCCAACTCAGTGTACTTGACCAACATGATGCATTAATATGTAAATATGATTTATGAAAGCTATGTAGATATTGCTTGGCTATTCGAAGATATGATGATAAAAGACAATCTTAACAATGTATCAAGTACAAGTTTATTTAGAGAATAAAGAGTCGCTACATTGGTGGAAAGCTGCATTCAGATCATCTTCTTCGTAAAGGAAATTATAACTATCATTAGGTACTAAGTTTATAAAATTGACCTCCCCTATTGTAGTTTTGTATATTGAGATACCTGTTATAATACAGACTAGCTTTTTCTGTAGGCTGCTTGCACAGAGTTGAAAAAGAGTAGGCTATTTCTGAAGCTCTTGGAAGCTGTTTTGAAAACTGGCAGTCGCATGAACGATGGAACATTCCGTTGTGGTTCAAACTATACACACTTCTGAAACTGTCAGATGCTAAAGGAACTGATGGGAAGACTACACTTTTACATTTTGTTGTTTAGGAAATTATTCAGTCAGAAGGGGTTCGAGCTGCTCGTGTAGCTCAAGAAAGTCGGGGCATCAAATCCGGTGATCTTGAGGCTTCCGAAGATCACTACCGAAGCCTTGGTCTTCAGGTGGTCTCAGGCTTGGCTGATGAGCTTGAAAACATTAAGAAAGCTACAGGTTTGGATGCGGATAGCTTAACAGGAACAGTTGCCAAGCTTGGTCTTGGACTTGTTAAAGCCAAAGATTCTCTGAATTCAGATATGAAGAAGATTGACGAACAGAATAGGTTTCACCAAGTCCTTAAAAGTTTTATTTATTTAGGGGAAGAATTACAAACAATAAATAAATGTAGTCCTTAAAATGGCACTCACTTCAATCTCACTGTTACCAATCAATACCATAAACAAACCAACCTATACATGTAATAATAATAATAGGACTCTGTCCAAGTCCTCTGTTATAGTCTCTAAATTGCACACTTAAAAACATGCAACAGGTAGTAACATATTTTGTTTACTTTTGTAGCTCATACAAGCCATAACCAATTCTTATCAACCTGGTTCTGTGTGTGTGTGTGCAGAACATAAGAAATGGAAAGCTCTGGTTTCAACAGCATTGGCAGCTGCTGTGACCACATTTAGCTCTACTTTTTCGGCTTTGGCAGATCTTAACAAGTTCGAAGTAGGCATACGGGGTGAATTTGGTATAGGATCTGCAGCTCAATAGGTTCTTCTGATCTCAGGTTAATAATCTCTTCAAGTTTATTTCTGTATACTGTACATAGTTTTGGGGTTTCGTAAGAGCTTATCTGTAATTCTTTTTATACAGGATGGCTGTTCATACAAATGAAAATTTCAGGTAAACACTTGCTGTTATGAGACATTTGCTAGTTAGAGTAGATGCAAATTATAGTAGGATTGTATTTAAAAAGTTTCCATTATTATAAAACAGGATTCTGTCAACAATTTATCAGGACAGAATTGTAGTTGAAATGTGCAAGTTTCTTTATCCATCCCCATATTTTTGTATGTTGCACACAAAATATCTTACCTTCACAACAGATGAATTTAGAGTACATTGAGGAACCTGAGACAAGAATATGAGAAAGAACAGCCCTTCATGTACAGAGATATATCAATATCAATATCAATATCAGTTTAACAATACTTCATCAAGACTCATTTGTGAAGGGAAAACAATTAGTTATAAATCTGGTAATCAAAACATGATACTATAAACTAATTTCATACAAGTTCTTTAGTTTGCCTCCAGATTCAAAAGCTTCCAAAGGGAAACTAAAAGCCAAAATTATCATTATCAACAAGACTAGTTTGAAATGACACATCAACTCAAGTCTATGCTTATTTTATAACGGTCTGCAATCAAGAGGCGGTAGATGTGCCACTGACAGAAGATACAACTACGAGTGAGACAAGTAAATGCAGCAGGTCTATCCTTCAGACGCTCTCTACTGGTGAAGACAATGACTTTCTTCATCATATGCTCGCCTCATCAGTAGTTCCTTGCTCATGCTGCTCAGCCTTCTTTATCGAAATAAAGCTCTTCTTGCATGAGAATGTATTTCTCATATTTTTTCAACTGGTCTGTCACCAAATGGGTGCTCTGCCCGATAAAATTACAAGNTTCTCATATTTTTTCAACTGGCCTGTCACCAAATGGGTGCTCTGCCAGATAAAATTACAAGTGAAATCTAACCCTCCTCCTTTATCCGGGCTTGAGACGGGCAATGTCAGTGTATACAACACGACATAGGCGGAGTTACCCCCCACCCCCACGACTACAAATGTAACTTGAACTCTACATGAGATTCTTTTATCCATGTCCTTCATATCCACTAGTGCCTTCAACTTGAATGTTTCCAAACCTTCAACTTTCATTATCTGTTTGTCCCCTGGTCTTTCATCAAGAATTGTAAGTCTTTTAAGCACTTGTACCCCCTCATTAACGCACAGAAAATGTTTATTTCCTCGAAATGTTTCTTGAACATCAGCATTTCATATCGTTATTCAAAGTATAATTCTCAGTTGTCTGCTAGGATATATACAGATTACTTCTAGAGGAACCGCTGCTTCTTCCCACTTAGACACTCCACATAGTCTTCCTCCCAATGCCTCATCCTCTTCTCAGGTTGGCGTTTAAACATGCTACAAGACAGCTCGTTGGTTTCATCACCCCATAAGTCGGACAGCTCGGGAGATGAGAAATCCATTATCACATCTACCCCGTCCCAAGTTGCGTCTGCTGGTGAACCAACAAGATCAGCCCCTCCTATTTTAAAACAAGATCTTATTATTCCTATCTTTCTCTCTCGTTTTCTAAAACCCTAATTTCTCATATCTGCAAATCTCTGTATATCAATGGCATCCAAGGGACTCTCTTTTCAAAATTACACATTTGTTGCTACAAATTACATATCACTCTTGACTAAAACTGATACTCCTCAAGATTTTCATGTGGTTCAGGACTTTTTACAACACAGCTATATTGGTTATGCTCTTCAGGAACCTAATAATATCTCTGCTCAATCTCTGATCAAAATCTGGTCATCTGCAAAGTTTAACAATGCTAGTGATGATGAAGAGCCAGTTATAACGTTCCAATGTAATGGTAAACACTCAATCACTCCTGCAGTTGTTCGTCAAGCCCTTCACCTTCCTGAAGCGGCTGTGTATGATGACCTTGTGAATGATGAGCAAATAAAGGATTTTTTTTTAAAGAAATAGGCTATGGAGGAAGCCTATCAAAGCTGGGGAGTCTAACAAGGCCCCATCTGCGACGAGAATGGAGTTTTTTCTTTGACTGCATCACAAGGGCTTTCACTGCTAAATGCACCAATTTTGATGCCATTCCACAGCTCTCACAACAGATTGGGTATTCTCTGACCCATAACTTGAACTTTCATTTTCATATAATACAAGACAGCTCGTTGGTTTCATCACCCCATAAGTCGGACAACTCGGGAGATGAGAAATCCAAAATCACATCTACCCCGTCCCAAGTTGCGTCTGCTGGTGAACCAACAAGATCAGCCCCTACTATTTTAAAATTCCAGAAATCATCCGGAATTTCTTTATCGCATTCCATGGTATAATCTACTTGATCGTCGACATTTATTGCTTGAACTCGAGTAGCATCTGCTGCTTCAAGTATCATTAGCTCATCTTGAACATCAGTAGTATCATCATCTAAAATTACGATATTGCATTTACCAGCCCCATCCAAACCTTTGTATGATCCATCTCTTTTTACATTCTCTCCCGAAACTCCAACTGAGACCTCTTGCACAATCGCAGCTCCCTCCTCTAATGAAGAATTCGGAAAAACATGCCCTTGTTGATTATGGTAATCATCAGCTCTACCATGTTGATCAATTAATGTAGCATAGTTGCTGCCATTCCCATCCATATTTTCTGCAAGTAGTTGATTTAATTCCGTAGACCAACCATTCTTGTCCCAATCTGTTGTAGACTCATCCAATTGTTTGGGTGCTGTTTTAGCAGGACACATAGAAACTTCCTTTATAATCTTACAAAGAACTTAATTGTGAATCCCAGAGTGAATACTCATGCATAATCCAGTGACCGTGATCCTCAACATCAACGACCTTCTTCTTAGCCTTTTTGCCATTATTATCTTGATAAAAAGTTAAGAGCCTATTGTATCCAATACCATTGCCAGCCTTGTTCATTACAACAGGGCTGTTCTGACTCGTCCAAGAACCTTGGCCACTTCGCCTTATCACACGACTTCCCTTGTTTCTTAACTCGGTGAACACGTAAATAGTCTTCTTGTTTGAAGAACAAGTAATCCAATACGGATTATCATCTTTGATAATCTCCCATGGCATCAAATCATCCTCATAAATCTTCAACTCTGTCATTGTATGATTGCATGGAAGAGGCCTTCCCTCGATTTTTTCTTTTAGATAATATTCAACAAGTTGTTCATCAGATGGGTCGAAACGAAATCCTGGTACCTTCAAACACTTGCATATGCTGCAATCTTCTCTTTCCATTATTATTTCTTCTTACGATAATTTTCTATTTATATGGTTGTGTGTAGTATATAGGGTTTGTGTTTCATATATATATACATTCCTGTCAAAAACGGGACAGTGCAGACATGAAATATTACTCATTAGGGGAATCGGAATCGGAATCGGAATCATGCTCTGTAGTTAATATTGGTGGAACAATAATTTGCTGAAATACACTACAATTTATAACTATCTTATGATATATGATAAATAAAAAAAACCCCATTCAAATATAATAACTAGTTATAGATATCTCAGTAAGTGGTAGGGATTTTTTTATATTAAATGCATCAAGAGTTGGTTGATTTTTTTAATTAATATTATATATACATATATAAGTATTTATCCTAATACAACTATTAGAGTATTTTAATTAAAATTATTTATACTTTAATTAACATGCTTAAATCTATACCATTCTGTTACACTTGCATTTATTTATTTACTGTTAGTTGTGATTATAATTACATTGGGTTGTTAAATTGAATATTTAGAAAAAATCGTATATTTGAGATAATTTATTTAAATCATACTTTTTCAATTNTTTTTTTTTGAAATTTACTCATATATTTACTATTCTTCTTGAAATATAAAAATATAAATGATTAAAATTAAATAAAATTGAATTAATTTTTCTATATTTTTTATAAGGATAAAAGAATTACACTTGCATTTATTTATTTACTGATAGTTGTGATTATAATTACATTGGTTTGTTAAATTGAATATTTAGAATAAAATCGTATATTTGAGATAATTTATTTAAATCATACCTTTTCAATGTTTTGTTGTATATTTACAAAAAGATTTAAGAGTTATGTATAATTATCACGATGAGAGCGTGTGGATTTTACACACAATGAAAATAGTTATAAAATTTTGATTAAAAAAACATTATTACTAATTTTCAAAATTTTGTCACCGCAACCCAAAAAATTAGTGACGGGGTATTGGTTTAATATGTGAATGACACGTACAAAACAATTTATAATTTCCCGAGTGCCAACCCAGAAACGTTCCAGGCCTGCCAACGCTAGATATTTCCCGACAATCACATAAAATTTTTATGGATGGGTAACTAAAATATAAATTGAACTTTGATTTTAAAACTAAAATGGTATCATTTTTTATCGATATTTTAAAGTGCACAAAAGAGATAATATCATAAAATATTTTAAATAAATAATTAAATGTTAAGTTTTTTAGTTTTATTAAAATAAATTATGAAATTATTTTTATATATTTTAAAATACATGTAAAAAATTAAAATGATAATTATTTTAAAATGAAATAATATTACATTAAATTAAATATACAAAATTAGAATAAAAAACTAAAAAAAGAAATAAGTAAAAAGTGTAATCAAGAAGATTACATTTATTTTAAAATTTCAATAATAATTTATTTTATATTGTTTAAAAAAAAATAGAGTAATCAAGAAGATTAGAGAAAGATATAGTAGTAGTACTCCTACTCCATAGTGAATTAAATGGATACGCGATTGAGCACGATTGGATAGCACAAGTGGTAAAGTGGTTATGCTTTGTCATCTCACGTCCTGGGTTCGACTCTAGCTCATCCCGAGAATTATACACTAATCCTATATATTTCTAGAATCTTAAAAAATCGGTAGCTTCTTAATAGGATGCCGTCCCCATCAATTGGTCTGCATGCATTGCACTGTGGGCCAGCAGTCGCTTGATTTTCAAATCTGACGCCAAATCCTATATATTTCTAGAATCTTAAAAAATCGGTAACTTCTTAATAGGATGCCGTCCCCATCAATTGGTCTGCATGCATTGGACTGTGGGCCAGCAGTCACTTGATTTTCAAATCTGACGGCTGTAATATCGTTGGAAACTAGAGGCCCTGCCCATCCCAGGTCCAACCTTGTTTGATGACTCACCAACTCACTGTAATTTCGAAATTTACTTTCTAGTGGGTCCATCATCAAATGGCCACATCACCTCCGACACAACATAAAGTAGTATTAAAGTATATGCTCAAATGCTTTCAAGGAAAGTCAATACTCCATGTCAACACTGTGTCATCTGTGCGAACCCCTTTTCTTACTGTAAAAACGAATACCCTAATTTATAGTCTCTGTTATTTTATATTTGTAAAACATAGGGAATACTAATTCTTCTAGTAGTATGTTTTTGAGTAAAAAGAATAATTTAGTTAGAGATGAAGTCAAAATANTGGAAATTTACTTTCCAGTGGCTCCATCATCAAATGGCCACATCACCTCCAACACAACATAAAGTAGTATTAAAGTATATGCTCACATGCTTTCAAGGAAAGTCAATACTCCATGTCAACACTGTGTCATCTGTGCGAACCCCTTTTCTTACTGTAAAAACGAATACCCTAATTTATACTCTCTTTTTTCTTTTTGAAAACTGCAATAATTTTTAATTTAAAATCAAATGGTCAAACTTGCTGCTAAAATATAATTTAGTCGATCGTTCTTCGTTGTCTAATTATTCGGAACGTAAAAGATTCTTTAGTATATTATAAAATTTATATCAATTGATCTCAAATCATTTCCTTTTATATTTGTAATTCACCATATAATTTTCGATCCTAAAACGTCAGTTTCAAAAACATATTAATCTTAAAATTTAATTGATGAATAGATTAAACTAGGCAATAAAAAATTATTATATATTAAATTAAGTTCTACAAACATATAGTTTAATTCTTCAATTTTTTATATTATTTTGATTTTTGAGTGCATAATAAAAATTATCATTTTTAAATTTTTTTAAACGAAAATATATAATCAAAATTTGAATTTTAAAAAGAAATTAACTAAACAAATTATTTTAATCATCCAATCAAGCATCTAAAAATATTTACAAAAAATCAAAAGAGGGAGTAAGAATCAAAATCAGTAACGAGGTATACTGTGAAATCTTGAAACGCGGTTATAATAATAACAGAAAATTTCCTTAATCGACACGTTTCTATCCTTTCAATAATAAAAGAAGCACTTCACGGCGGCCTCAAAATAAATTTTAAATTTATTAAAAATATTTTTGATATTGAAAATATTTAATAAATATATAATTGTAATATATTATAGAAATTAATGTGTAATATATTATACATATAATGCATAGATGTATGCATTTTTTTTATTGGGGAATTTTTTTGATCGAGTTGATTTTGTAAAATATGTTAATTAAGATGCATAAAAATCAATTTTAAATGTAATATCATAAAAGAATATGATTATGTCCGTGAAAGTAAAATATGTACTTATTTAGAATAAAATTAATTGCAACAAATAAATATTACGGCAGCCACGTGGTAAAAAACGTTTGTATATTACTTAGAAAGATTTGGGCTTAAAGAGCTAATTTGATGTCAAATTAGAAAAAGAATCGTATTTATTGGACTACACGTGCTGCATTCACTGTTTGGGCCATAATTTGCGTTCCAGAAGTCAGAATTGAGCGATTTTACAGTTCACGCGAAACTTATGAAATTTTCTTTAATTTAGAAGTGGTACAACAAGCAGAATACAACTAGAGCAGTCCAGAAACTGAGGAGAAAACAGAGCTATGAATTTTAGTTAAAGAATCTTATTCAATTTAGGAAGCCTATTTGTATTTGTCTTAAATCATTAAAATAATTTTATTATCATATACATACAGATCAGATTATGTATTATTAGATTAAACAATATTATTAGATTAGAGTAGTTTATTATTAGGGTTAGAAGGAGATGGATGGAGGTCATGAATTTTTCATGTGACATGGAGAATTAAAGGTTTTCTTATCCAAATCTTTTCTTTATTCTTATTAGTTTAAATATATTTCTTTATTGTATTAGTTGTTTTACTTTTTTAAATATTAGCGAGTAGTTATTTTTAGGGCTTAAGGGGAAGTCATGTTTGCACTATAATACTGGCATGATTTTCACAGTAGTTTGATGGGTTATGTGTAATTCTAATTGATATGTTTTAATTATTGATTTATGTAATCGGCCGATAACATGAATTAATTCTATGCTAATAGGGATATGGATCGAGAGATTTACTTACTAGAGGCACACATACGATTAACGGAATTGAATTTGAGTGCGGGAGCATCATTAGATTTCTAAGGGGGTTGATGCTCAAGAGAGATTAATACTGCTCTAATTACCTTATTAATTGCATTACTAGAAGTTGTTAATTGTGTAAACATGTTTTGAGAGTGTTAATGTTTGAGAGAGATTAACAAACTTTAGTTGCATGACCACTTTTTATAACTTTAGCTCGGAAGCCAATTATTGTGTAAGCATGGTGAACCTGATTGCCCTAGATTTTTAATATATTATATTGGTGTTAGTTTAGTTTTAATAATTAGTTAATTATTATCCTCATATATTCATTGATCTTGAGACAATCTTTGATAATTGACTTAAAATCGATAAAACCTGTCTCCTTGTGGATACGACCCGCTTGTCAATCTCTGCTAACAACAAAAACCATGCGCTTGCGGTCATAGATAAAATAAAACACATCAATATCTCAAATGAAAAATACTATCAAATGAAAAAATAAAAATAAAGCTAAGTATATATGAAATGAAACTCGAAAACACAGTATAAACTCATTAAACTTAGAAGGGCATTAAATCGAAGTAAAATGTTTTTCGATTGTTTTGATAAAAATTTAGTTAAATTCATTTCCATTTAAGGGTGTTTATCAAAAATGCCAGTTTTTCAATTTTTTTTCGATTTTACTATCTTTTAAATTTTTTTGCAAAAATACAGTCTGCAACTAAAAGTAACCAAATACAACTTTTTTATATAAAATTTGTAAACAAATGCAATTAAATGTAACTTTTTTGGAAAAAAATAAAGTTACTCGTAATTGTATTTGAGGTTAATTTATTTTAGTTGAATAAGGTTACAACAAAAACCATATTTTTGCAAAAAAAAGTAAAGATGTTATTTTTGCAAAATAAAAAATAAAAAAACATATTTTTACAAAAAAAATTAATAAAATTTAGATATTTTTCAAACAAGCCCTTAATTTTATCCTCAATTTGTTAGAAAAGCAAACACTGATGCTGTTAGAGAATATCAAGAACAAAGTTTATGCTGACGTCATCAGAGTTTAAGAAGCTGTCGACAGAGTTTACTCTATCAGAGAATACTCAATCAGAGTTTACTTTATCAGAGAATACTCTAACAGAGATTATCAAACGACAGAGTTTATGATCAAAGTTTGTCAAAGAAGGAAACAGACAAATCAGAATTTGATTTGGATAGTGAAGAAGGAATTCAAATACAATTCTATTACCTTATGGAAGCTATTCTTATCATTATCTGTTTTGTAATTGGATTTGTAACCGTGTCTATATAAACACAGAATTAGGTTATCATTAGAAATACACATAATTATTATTCTAATAACCTAGCAGCTCTTAAGAACATTGATTTTCTTGAGAGAGTTTTGTATACATTTTATCATTAATACAAAGCAGTTCATCTTTTACATACTTGTGTTTTAAAGTCGATTATTTGATACTATTATATTCAACCCCCCTTCTATAATAGTCTATTTATCTAGGAAATAATTGGTATCAGAGCAGACAGTTGATTACAACTGAAAGATCATATAAACATGTCTATAAACAAGTATGAAAGTATCAGAATCCCAATCTTGAAGAAGGCTGAATACCCTACATGGAGGGTAAAGATGATGATGTTCTTGGAAGCAACTGATCCTGATTATTTGGACAGAATCAATGAAGGTCAGTATCTCCCAACCAAACTAGTGCCATCAACAATAGTGGAAGGAAGACAAGTCCCTGAATACTATACTCTGAAGGACAAAAAGGAGTGGACCAATGAAGAAAAATAAGAAGTCTTGAAAGATGCAAAGGTAAAGAATATTCTGCATAATAGTCTTGACTCTGTGATGTCTAACAGGGTAATTGCACGCAAAACTGCCAAAAAAATCTGGGATGCACTAGAGGTTCAATGCCAAGGAACCAAGGAGATAAAGAAAAATAGAAGATCTATTCTAATTCAAGAGTATGAATACTTTGGGGCTAAGCAGAATGAGTCCCTCACAGATATCTATGACAGATTTCTAACTTTGTTAAATAACCTAGCTTTGGTGGATAAGGTGTATGATAATGAGGATTCAAAAACCACCTTTCTAAGGGCTCTTCATGAAGAATGGGATCTACAAACATCCTTAATAAGAGATAGGGTTGATTTGGATGAGATGTCTCTAGATGAATTCTATGGAAGGCTGAAGACTCATGATTTGGAGTTACAGCAAAGAAAGAATAGAAAAAGTAGCAAGGCAAAATCTGTTGCCTTGAATGTTGAGGCCAAGGTTGAAGAACCAAAAGAAAAATTCCTAAAAGCCTCAATAAGAAAAGGAAAAGCTGTGATGATTAAGGAAAGTAGTGAATCAGAGTTTGAGACAAACTCTGATGCAAACTCTGATGACTCCACAGACTCTGACATGATGGAGCTCGTTGCTATGATTGTCAAAGGCTACAAAAAGATGAAATATAGGAAGTATAGAAATCAAGGAAACTTTTAGAAGAAGCATGGAGAATTAGAGAATAAAGATAGATTCAGAAAAAGAGAAGATAGAGATGGTAAATCAAAAACTCTTGACAAATCAAAGGTCAAGTGTTACGAGTGTAACAAGATGGGGCACTTTGCTACTAAGTGCAGAAGCAAGGAATCTGGAAAAGTACTCATCACATCAAAGAAAGATTGGATGGATTCCTCAGACTCTGAAGAGGAAACAAACTATGCTCTCATGGCAAACTCTGATGCTCCCATCCTAAACTCTGACATGGTACTAAACTCTGTTTTCAACATTAATACTGAAAATGTCCATGAGTTAAAGTCTTTCTTTAGAACTCTGCATGTTAGCTTTAAATCACAGTCACTTGAGAATGAAAGATTAAAATCTGAAATACAAACTCTGACTGCTAGGAATGACTTTCTTGAATCTGAAAATTCACACATGCTTAGCACTAAGAAAGACTGTGAGAATGCTATACACATGCAAACTCAGTTAGAAATACAAGTTGAATACCTAAAATCTGAGATAGCTAAAGAAAAAGAGACTTTCAGAGTTTGGACAAACTCTGGTAAGAAAGTCCAACAAATACTTTCTAACAAGAATTGGACATCTGCCTTAGGTTATGAATCTGATAAGGAGACACATACTAAGACACACACAAAAGGAAAGTTGAGTAAACCTGTGAATTTTGTTAGAGCTAGTAAGGAAAAGAAGAATACCTCTGGTGAATGCTCTAATAATAACAAAGGTAAAGAAAATAGTATGTCAGAGAATAAAACAGTAAATATAGGATTACTCTCACAGAAGCAACTTAAAGAAAAGTTGAAAGCAGTCATAAACAAAAACAAACCTAAAAAGGTGAGGAGAAATAGAAATGGCAAAGTAGGAATTACTAAGGAGAATAACTATAAGAATATCCCTGATGCTCCTAGAAAAACCTGTTTCACATGTGGTAATTCTAATCACCTTGCTATTGATTGCAAACAAAACAAAAAAAAAGGCACCTGAGAGACCTAGTTCAGAGGTTAGAAAACAAACTAGATATAGACCACAAAATCTCTGTTTTCACTCTGGTAGTTTATGGCATTCAATTTACACATGTAAAGAATATCATAGTTTGTATTTTAATTATTATGAACTATTGCCTCATTTGAATAAATCTCACATCTTTTCTAATCATACTATCAAACAAAAATATGTGATAAAAGAAATATAAACTCTAACAGTATAAACTCTAAAAATGCAAACTCTGATAATGCAAACTCTGTTAACATAATCTCTGATAAACATACTTCTGCTGCAAAAGTTAACAAGTTTCAAAAGAAAGGATCCAAACTTGTTTGGGTCCCCAAATCTACTAACTAATTTGCATTAAATGATTGCAGGGAAACAGGAAAAATATCCTAGTGATTGATAGTAGATGTTCTGCACACATGACTGGAAATAATTCCCTGCTTTCAGAGTTTGAGGAGAAGTGAAAGGCATATGTTTAGAAGCCTATTTGTTTAGCGAGATGACAACTCAACTCAAACATAGATAATTTGTAAGTAAATATATTATCTGTCACAGGAATCTTCAGCAGGTATTATTTGACAAGAAAAAGAAGATCAAAGTCAATCTACAGACTTGAAGCAGTACT
>QRFB01000618.1:51302-66443 GCA_008931105.1 Oenanthe javanica | reverse complement strand
AACAAAGCCAGACTGGTTGCAAAAGGTTATTCCCAAGCTGAAGGAATTGATTATGATGAAACCTACGCTCCAGTTGCAAGACTTGAGGCTATCAGGATGTTTCTGGCATTCGCAGCTCACTCCAATTTTAAAGTTTATCAAATGGACGTGAAGAGTGCATTCCTGAACAGGAAGTTAGCTGAAGAGGTATATGTACAACAGCCCCCAGGCTTTGAAGATCCAGATCACATGGACTTTGTATATTTTCTTTTCAAGGCTATCTATGGTCTCAAACAAGCACCCAGAACATGGTATGACACTCTTTCAGAATTCTTACTTGAAAATGCTTTTGTTAGAGGAGTCATAGATAAAACTTTATTTTATAAGAAACACAATAATGATCTGATAATGGTACAAGTATATGTTGATGACATAATATTTGGGTCTACTAATGATAACTTGTGCAAGAGGTTTGCTAAGTTAATGCAGAGTAGGTATGAGATGAGCTTAATGGGAGAGCTGAAATTCTTCCTTGGACTTCAAGTGAGTCAAAGAATAGATGGAATATTCATTTGTCAGTCCAAGTACCTTAAAGAACTTCTGAAGAAGTATCACATGGAAGATTCAGCATCTGCAAGAACTCCCTCATCTACAGCTGTCAAGCTTGGAGTATGTGAAAACTCAATAAAGGTAGACATCACAAGCTACAGAGGTATGATTGGCTCTCTACTTTACCTAACTGCAAACTGACCAGATATTATGTATGCCACTTGTATATGTGCAAGGTTCCAAGCGGATCTTAGAGATATTCATCTTGTTGCTGTGAAAAGAATCTTAAGATATCTCAAGGATACACCTAATCTTGGTATCTGGTACCCTAAAGAATCTGGTTTTAAGCTAATAGGATATACAGATTCTGATTATGCAGGTAGTGTTGTTGATAGAAAGAGCACCTTAGGGAGCTGCCAATTCTTAGGAAGAAGATTGATTTCCTGGTACAACAAGAAATAGCAAACAGTTTCCAATTCTACAGCAGAGGCTGAGTACATTGCGGCGGGAAGCTGTTGCGCTCAGATCTTATGGATAAGGAATCAACTTCGAGATTATGGCTTAGTGTTAAATAAAATTCCTATTTTATGTGATAACACAAGNAATCAACTCAGAGATTATGGCTTTGTGTTAAATAAAATTCCTATTTTATGTGATAACACAAGTGCCATTGCAATCTCCAACAACCCTGTACAGCACACGAGGACAAAGCACATAGATATCAGGTATCATTTTATTCGAGAACACGTTATGAATGGTACTGTGGAGTTACACTTTGTACCCATAGAAGAACAGACTGCAGATATTTTTACTAAGCCACTTGATGAATCCACATTCACCAGGTTGGTTGGTGATGCTGAAATAGGTGAGTTTGACAGAGAATTTCTTTTCTCTGAAGGAATAGAAAGAAATGCTGAGCTAGATGAAGAGCTTAGAAAATTTCAAGAAGAGTCCAAAGAAAACAATTCTGAGTTAGATGCTAGAATTCTTGAAATGCAAAAGGAAGCTCAAGCAAGGAATGACAAGCTTGATAAACTAAAGGCACTCCTACAAGCTAAATCCAAGGAGGAAAAGGAAACAACAACACAAAAGCAAAAGGTATGGGATGCTGCAATCNATCACTGCCAAGAGGGAAGACATTAAAAGAAAGTTTGGACCAAAATGGGATCAAGCTAGAATGATCATGGATCAACCTCAGATTGGCACATATCAAGACAGAGAGGTATCCGGCATGATAGGTGAACTATTCACTGCTAATGAAACTGTGGATCTTTACATGACTGCACTAAAGCTAGAGATCAGGCATATCACAGTTGAAGTGAATGCAGATGGCTGGTATATCATAATTCATCTTGATAATTATGGTTTCTACAAAGTTTCGTTGGACTTCTTCAGAACTAGAACACCCTCCGAATTATGGGTTATGCTTTGTAAAGTAAAAGAAGTTCAGAGATGAATGAAATTCTCCGAGATCACATTCGAGACTTTGCTACTCTAAGGAGTCCAGAAATCATACCTCAACCTTATGAAGTAAGGTTTGTAAAAAATTAATCGATATCAAACAATTCGTTTTCATTCAGAGTCTATGCCTGAATATCCTTTGAACTACTTCATAGACATAGAAAAAATGCTACGATCTGAAGGATTTCAAAGTCAAGCTAAATTAGCTGCTGCTGATTATATCCAAGACTACTGTATGTCTAGAGATATTGATTATTACAAACAATGAAAAGGGTAGGAAGAGTTCAAGCAACCAGCTCCAATTCCACATGATCCTCTTGAGAATGAAGTTATGTATAGACTTTCTATATCAGAACAAAACAAGGCATATGGGGTTTCTGAAAGCTCTCAGACTGTACCTGAACTAGAACAACGCACACCTATTGTTGGAAATGAAGAAGAAGAAGAAGGTGAAATTCACACTCAAGATGATCAGAAGTGAAGAAATGTTAATATCTTTTGTTGCTAGAACTAGGATAGATCAAGATAGAACTTTGTACTATTTGTTCAGTCAAGAGGAACAACTATCTTGTATTTATCATTAATGTTTGAATCTGGTAATGTTTAATATAAACCAGAACTAAGTTTGTTTATTTACAAGTTTTATTGTTATATCTTTTTCTTGTTTGTTAGTTGAGTTATCCTCTAGTGATTTGCTTGTTATTGTTTAACAAACAAATAGGGGGAGATTGAAAGGCATATGTTTAGAAGCCTATTTGTTTAGCGAGATGACAACTCAACTCAAACATAGATAATTTGTAAGTAAATATATTATCTGTCACAGGAATCTTCAGCAGGTATTATTTGACAAGAAAAAGAAGATCAAAGTCAATCTACAGACTTGAAGCAGTACTGCATTGAAAGAAGCTCAATTTAATTGATCATGCCTCAGTGGAGTATTTAAGTTTGAAGAAGGTACAGTGTCAGAAGGTTTCAATTTGTGTGACAACAAAGATAGTCAAGTCAGAAGGAGCAGAAGTGAACCACATTTTTAAAAGTCAAGTGAAGAACTCTATTTGTTGTGAATCACTCGTGAACTAGACAGTACACGGAGTATTGACAAAATACAAAGAAGGTTCTTTATTACAGAAGAAGTGGTCAGCTACAGACATTGGTGTGAAGACAGAAGATTTAAAATTATATCATCAATAGTTGTGGAGTCAAGACTTTAATTTAATTCTCTATTAATTGATTAAATTATTTAGTTAATTTAATTGGTAAATTAATTCAATCAGAATTAATTTATTTCTTAAATTGATTAAGAAATTAATTAATTTAGAATTATTTTAGAATGAAGAAGACTTTAATTTAATTCTATTATCAAAAAGATAATTTATTATGTATCTTATTTACTTAGATTAATTTAAAAAGAATTAATTTAATTTATAAGATATATAATAAAAGAAATAGAATTAAAATTAAAATTTAAAGGATATAAATGTCAAGCAGGTCGACAGAAAACTTCTCGGGAAGACATTTCAAATGTCTCTCTGAGAATTATTCAAAAGTTTCCCCGAAATCTTCAAAAGTCTCTCATGGATTGAAAAGTCTCCCAAGTGTTGGAAAGTCTTCCTGAGCATGAAAAGTCTCTCAAAGAGAAAGTCTCCCAAGGAAAGAAAGTCTTCCCGAATAAAAGAGAAAGTCTCTTCGAGCAAAGAAAGTCTCCCTGAGCTAGGGAAGTCTTCCCGAGCAAGAAAAGTCTCCTAAATCTGAGTTTTCTATAAATACAAGACTAGATCAGATTTCATTTCTAATTTTAATCACTTTCTATTTTGGCTAAAACAAATTCTAAGAGTACTTCATGTCAAAATCTCTCTAGAATTTTCATAGCTATTTAGTGAATATTTTCTGATTTAATCTTGTAACCCACGTGAAGTTTAATACAAGTATTTTACTTGAACTGTGTTTCTTTGATTATACTTTCATGATAAAAGTTAAAATTGTCTAATAAAAAATTATCCGAAATAGAATGAAATATTTATTAAAGATTGTATTCAACCCCCCCTTCTACAATCATTTGGACCTAACAAGAAAGCTATCCCAGCAGTATCTTATGGAGATGACAATATAGGAAGAACACTGGGATATGGCAATATTGTTATTGGAAATGTCATCATTGAAAATGTAGCTCTGGTTGAAGCATAATCTATTAAATGTGAGTCAAATGACAGACAGAGGTTATTCTGTGGAATTTCATGAAACACATTGTGAAGTCAAAAGCAAAAAGGCTGGTAAATTGGTTCTCATTGGTCACAGACATAACAATTTATTTGAAGCTAGCTTGGAGGTAAACTCTGATGGTCCCTTAACTTGTTTACTTGGAAAGGCATCATCTTTGGAAAGTTGGAATTGGCACAAAAAGCTGTATCACTTGAACTTTGGAAACATAAATGAATTGGTGAAAAAGGATCTAGTTAGAGGTCTTTCAAAAGTTCAATTTCATCCTGATAGACTCTGTGATTCATGTCAAAAGGCCAAACAAAAGAAGACATCTTTCAAGAGAAAAACTGAAAATTCTATTGATTAACCTTTTCATCTATTGCATCTTGATTTATTTGATCATGTCAACATAATGTCCATTGGAAAGAAGAAATATACTCTGGTGATTGTAGATGATTATACAAGATTTACCTGGGTGTACTTTTTGCATAAAAAGGATGAAACAGCTGAGATAATTTTTGATCATATTGCTATGATTGAGAATGAATCACCATATAAGGTAAAGAATTTAAGGAGTGACAATGGAATAGAGTTTAAGAATTCTGCAGTGGAGGAGTTCTGCTCAACAAAAGAAATCTTTCAACAATTTTCAGCACCAGGTACACCTCAACAAAATGGTGTAGTTGAGATAAAGAATAGAACACTCATTGAAATTGCCAGAACAATGTTAGAAGGAGTAAAGCTACCTACTTACTTTTGGGCAGAAGCTGTGAATCTAGAAAGTGGAGTGTAAACAAGGAAAGCACTCAGAAAAAATGTCTATACCATAGTTTTCTTTCTCACACTACAAGAAAAACAGTATCAGACAACACATTTCAGACAACGCTCAGAGAAAAAAGCGTTGCCTAGATTTAACAAACAATGTTTTATTTTTGCCCCCGATTAACTGTTTTCTGATCCATGTATTATATAACGGTTTTAAAACCGTTGCCTAAAAAATTTAATCACACAACAGTTTTTATATGTCGTATTGTGTAAAGCAATAGCTCTATACAATGGTTTAATAAAGCTATTGTTTGAATAGACTTGAGACAATTCTCAGTGGGAAACCATTCTTAAAATCAGAGAAGTGTTTATTAAGAGGTATTATGTAAGACGTTTTCAAACAACAGTACAATATTGTGTTGTCTGATAGAGCTCATCAGACAACAATTTTTCAATGTTGTATTGTGCAAAACAAGAACTCTACACAACGGTTTCAGAAGTGTTGTTGGAATATAATTCAGACAAGGTTTCAGGAAATCATTGTTGAAATAAAACAAGTGTTTTCTTCATTGTATTATGGAAGAAACCTTCAAACAAGTGTTTCTGGTGCATTGTTTGTTATTCATATTAACAAGGGTTTTTATTTGTTAAAAACCCTTGTCTGATTTACAGCATGAAAAAAAAATAGACAATTAAGACCTGACAAATTAATAACCAAATCATGGCAACCATCAAAGATCACAATCAGACCAACACAAAGTATATATAATTTAATTACATCATGAAAGTTGAATGAATTCATCTACATCATCTCGCATGTAACTAGCCATGCATCATCATCTAAATCGACATCGGGTAAATTGGGAACAAAACAATCGTTCTCAAGTTCTACTTCGATCGATCCCTCATTTTCATCATCGCTCTCTTCATAGTACTTCTTCTCGGGTAATTTCAAAACCACTGACCATAATTTATCAAGAGGGTCGTCTATGTAACAAACCTGTTTAACATTTTTTGCCAAGATAAATGGATCATTTAAAACCCCCAAGCTATTTAAATTAACCAACTTATATCCCAATTCATCTACTCTAACTTNTTTCAAAACGACTGACCATAATTTATCAAGAGGGTCGTCTATGTAACAAACCTGTTTAACATGTTTTGCCAAGATAAATGGATCATTTAAAAACCCCAACCTATTTAAATTAACCAACGTATATCCCAATTCATCTACTTTAACTCCTTTATTCATATCGACCCACTCACAACGAAAAATAGGAACTCTAAAGGTGTTATAGTCTAACTCCCATATACTTTTTATAACTCCGTAATATGTATGGGATAAATGCTCAATGTTTTGATCTTTAACCTGCACAATCATTGTATCAATTTCGACACACACACCACTGCATTGAACTTCGCGAGTATCATCACGATCCTTCATACTAAACGTAACTCCATCCACTCTATAGCCGCTGAATGTTGGTACATCCTTGTTGGGCCCATCTGTAATCCATCTTAACTCTTCCGGCACTTCTTTTTCAATCACCAAATCTGAACCAATCTTAAANCATCTTAACTCTTCCGACACTTCTTTTTCATTCACCAAATCTGAAGCAATCTTCAAAGAAAAATATAAAAATTTAAGGTAAAATGATTCATGTTTCCAAGGAGTAGTATAAATTGCACATAACTGTTAATAAACGTCTATAGTACTTTTTCTTTAAACCATTTCGGGAATGTCTCATTTTGCTCCTTCTTTAACCACATCTCATCATTTTCATGTTCCGGATGAATCGTCATTAACAATGTCATGTGCTCACTGCATGGAATTAAAACAAACTGCATAAAAAATGACATAATGGCATAAAATATGTAATGAAAACAGACTGATGACATACTCGAAATATGGCCTAACGTCAATAGAATTTTGTAGAAGGCATAAATGTGCTAGGTGCAAATTGGTGTTGCTGGGGGTTATCATGGTTGCACCAGATAATGGCCTGCATACGACGTCCTTAATATGCCTTCCACTTTTTCGTACCCCAATAGTCGTTTCTTCGTGACTGGCCAAACACTCAACGGCCTCTTCTGCAATATAAGCCTCTGCAATGCAACCTTCTGCACGAGCACGATTCCTCACATATCCCTTGAATGTCTTCATATATCTCTCAAACGTATACATCCACCTAACAAAAATTGGTTCGCACAACTCAACTTCTCGTATAAGATGAACCGAGAGATGAAACATTAAATCAAACAAGGAAGGGGGGAAGTATTTTTCCAGGTGGCATAAAGTTTCTACCAACTCAGATTGCATTTTCTCTAACTTATCCACCTCGATAAATTTACTGCAAATTGCCTTAAAAAAAAGACAAAACCTAACAACAGTGTTCTTGACCTGTTTTTGTAGTGACGATCGAATTGCAATCGGTAGCAAGTGATGCAAAATAATATGGCAGTCGTGAGATTTCATTCCCGCGAGTCGAAGATTTTCCATCGAAACTAAACTTTTAATGTTTGAACAAAAACCATCAGGCAACTTCATGCCAAGAAAAGATGAGCAAACAACCTTTTTTCTGAATGAGTTAAATTCCAAGACGCCAACGGTAACTTCTTTTTTCGGGAGTCTTTGGCCTCAGCTCTGTTCTTATCCCCATTTCGGCCATGTCAAGACGGACAGATTCCTTATCTTTTGTCTTCTTTGGTATATTAAGCAAGGTACCAAGTAAAGTTTCACATATATTTTTCTCAATATGCATCACATCGAGAACATGCCTAACAGGCAAAAACTTACAATACTCAAGTTCAAAGAATATTGACATCTTCTTCCAAATAGGCCGATCATCACCTTTCTTCAATCTAGGTTGACGTTGTGTAAGACATCGCTCTTTAGATGTTGTACTCTTTTAAACACATCTTCTCTAGTTAACGGAATTGGAGCAATTTCTTTTTCCACGGTGTTATTAAAATTTTATTTCTATTTTCTGTACGGATGATGTCGGGGTAACCACCTACGATGCCTCATGACCACTATCTTACAATAATTAACCAGCCTCGTAGCTTTTTTTATCAACACAGATAGTACAACCGTTATAACCTTTGATAATATTGCCAGACAAGTTGCCATAGGCAGGATAATCACTAATTGTCCATAACAAAATGGCTCTTAGCAAAAAGAACTCCTTCTTGTATGCGTCATACACTTGATGATAAGATACAAGAAGGTGTTCAGAAATTCATGAAAGAGGAGACCGAAAAAAAAAATTCGTGAGAGAGATGCTTTATGGGCGGCAGAGATGGAAAAACTGAAAGCATCTTTGTGTGCAAAAAAAGTTGATTTTAATTATAGTCCAAATTTTGGATCGCAACAAGGAAGCTGTTCGAAGGGTATTTTAAAAGAGTTGGAGTTGGAGGGTGTAAAAAAGAAACTGGATCTCATTGAAATCCCTAGGATTAAAGAGAAGGAGGCTGAGATCGAGGAGAAGGAGCCTGAGATCGAGGAGAAGGAGCCTGAGATCGAAGAGAAGGCTGACGTTGAAGAGAAGAAGAATGAGGTCGAAGAAAGGGCTGATTTTGAGGTTTGTGAGAAAGCCGATGACTTACCAGCCAAGAGTTGTTTGGAGTGGGAGCTGGCCGTTGGCTCGCGAACCAATGTTGTTGCTTATGCAAAAATTGATATAGGTTATGATGTTCTTCATGGGAAACCGCTTGGAAAAAAAATGCACGAGTCTCGATTACCCGTGTAGTCCAAGGCTCTGCTAAGATTCCTTTCCCCATTGCGGATGAAATCATTACTGTCGTACAAGCTATGGGAATATTTATTGCATGGCCGAGAGACCTCATAATTGAAGTGAAGACTAGTTGTGCTCCGTCGAATGAAATTACAAAGGTTAACTTTTGTTTTAAACATATGTTCTTTTTTTAGCTGTAAAGAATAGTGAGTCTAATTCTTTTTAATAGTTCAGTTTGCATTCTTATTATTCTCTTTAAATTTTCCATTTCAGAAAAGTAAGAAAATTGGTGGGAAAAAGTTAAAGAAGTATACAGATTGTGTCCGAGAGCTTGAGTTTGTGGTTGAGATGGGTGGAGATTACAACCCCAATCTAAAGCGCTTATGGCTTTGGGCAAAAAATGCCTTGATGGATGACCGTACAATCACTTTTGAGCTGAGCAAAGAAGGTTTTGGAGAAAGCACTAAACATGTTATTCTTTTATCAGACGTGCATGCTTTGTGCAGTGGTGGGGAAATCTCAGGCTCTGTCATTTGCTTGTATATAAAGTAAGTTTCAAATTTGAAAAATTTGTTATGTGGTTCTTGATTAGAATTTTGAACTTGTCTAAATGATTGTTTAATTTTCTTATACAGTATATTGCAAGACCATTTGAGAAGGCATAAGATGTCCGAGATGATATCATTTGTTAATCCTGGAAAGATAGGCGCCCTCGGTTGTGGAAATGCAGGAGAAAGGTCAAAAGCTCTTTCTTTAAGATTTAAGAATGCAAAGCCAGGTCAAATATTTCTGTTGCCATATAACCATGTGTGAGTACCCCTATATTTTACTTTTATTACTTTGTTACTTGTGATATGTAGATTCACTTTTAATTTTACTCTTTTGCCATGTGACATGCTTTATTTTGCATATCTAGTTATAATATATAATTGTTAGTTGTACAGTTCAATATTTAAGTTTTTTGAAATAGAGTTGGTATTGTTACAAATTAAGTTCTATAAAGTGTCTTTTAATTAGGAATTATTTGCTGGAAACAATTTTTTGATGTTTATTACTTTTCACCTAATTGAGCATATATATTAATATATAAATTGGAGGAAACTCGTAAATAATTGAAGTCATTAATTTGTGGAATTAACTAGACTCACATTGTTACTATTCAGCATGTCATATAGTACAAATTGCAGTAGCCAATTCAATTGACACACACACTTACTTTTTAATCACTCCTCGGAATAAGAGTAATATAACTGAAAGATTAATGGTGATTAATCATGTTAATTAGTTGAGGACCGTGTTTGAGGGAATGAGCCGGGTAATATAAAATTTATCGTCAACGACTTGCCAGGAAAGAAAAAGATTATCGATGTGGGAATTTAATTTCAATAATCTGTTGACTATTGAGTCAGTGTTTAATTTTTTTAGGACACTCTTCACTAAAAAATAAGAGAAATTGTAAAAACAAATGTTTTTTCTTTTCCTTCTTGGTAATTTTAGGTTCTTTCAAACTTCATANCGTGAGAGAGATGCTTTTTGGGCGGCAGAGATGGAAAAACTGAAAGCATCTTTGTGTGCAAAAAAAGTTGATTTTAATTATAGTCCAAATTTTGGATCGCAACAAGGAAGCTGTTCGAAGGGTATTTTAAAAGAGTTGGAGTTGGAGGGTGTAAAAAAGAAACTGGATCTCATTGAAATCCCTAGGATTAAAGAGAAGGAGGCTGAGATCGAGGAGAAGGAGCCTGAGATCGAGGAGAAGGAGCCTGAGATCGAAGAGAAGGCTGACGTTGAAGAGAAGAAGAATGAGGTCGAAGAAAGGGCTGATTTTGAGGTTTGTGAGAAAGCCGATGACNCATCCTTTGTTAGGAATCATTGGGCATTGACTGCTGTGATCCCAGATGCGCAACTGGTGTACCACATGGACCCACTGAAGCGTCAGATAGCAACTGAAGAATGGACAGAAGTGGTTGAGAATNAAGAATGGGGTCAAAGAAAGGGCTGATCGGGAGGTTTGTGAGAAAGCCGATGAATTACCAGCCAAGAGTTGTTTGGAGTGGGAGCTGGCCGTTGGCTCGCGAACCAATGTTGTTGCTTATGCAAAAATTG
The DNA here is from genome assembly GCA_008931105.1 of Oenanthe javanica. Classification (NCBI taxonomy): domain Eukaryota; kingdom Viridiplantae; phylum Streptophyta; class Magnoliopsida; order Apiales; family Apiaceae; genus Oenanthe; species Oenanthe javanica. The sequence goes on along the minus strand of QRFB01000618.1, from coordinate 55,653 downwards.
ATATAGGTTANATATATTAATATATTGGCGCAGTGGCATTAAGCTTTACAAGGAAAATGCGAAGAAGTTTTTGAAAAAGAAAATAGNGGAAAAAAAATGCACGAGTCTCGATTACCCGTGTAGTCCAAGGCTCTGCTAAGATTCCTTTCCCCATTGCGGATGAAATCATTACTGTCGTACAAGCTATGGGAATNTGGCATTAAGCTTTACAAGGAAAATGCGAAGAAGTTTTTGAAAAAGAAAATAGTATGGGAGAATTTGGCGGTAATATTCTTTCCGTAATATGTATGTTATCAATCAGTTCTCTGGTCTCTGCATGCATGTTTAATTTCTATAATTTTTTCGTGTATTTATCAGGGCATTCTNTTTAAATTTTCCATTTCAGAAAAGTAAGAAAATTGGTGGGAAAAAGTTAAAGAAGTATACAGATTGTGTCCGAGAGCTTGAGTTTGTGGTTGAGATGGGTGGGGATTACAACCCCAATCTAAAGCGCTTATGGCTTTGGGCAAAAAATGCCTTGATGGATGACTGTACATTCACTTTTGAGCTGAGCAAAGAAGGTTTTGGAGAAAGCACTAAACATGTTATTCTTTTATCAGACGTGCATGCTTTGTGCAGTGATGGGGAAATCTCAGGCTCTGTCATTTGCTTGTATATAAAGTAAGTTTTAAATTTGAAAAATTTGTTATTNGCTACGAAGGACAAACCTAGCTTACAGTGTCGAGGACATCAATGAAATCAGGATTGATTGGGCAGCGTACTTCATGAAGCACCAAGCTACTTAAAAGCTTCAAGGTCAGGGCATTTGGTATTTTTGGTTGAACATGGATGGGTTAGGATTTTTAATGGCAGTCTGTTGAATTTTTAATCTGGATGTTCATCCCAAAATATTTGGTTGGTTTTGGTAACCTTATTAATTATTGGTTATTTTGCTTCTGATTTTGGATTTAGAATGATGTAATGGTAGTTTGGTCGGTGAATGATTGGACGATTCTGGTGGTTGTAGAATGATACTGGTGGTTTTTTAGTGAATGAATGGTTGTGTTTTTNGATTCACTTTTAATTTTACTCTTTTGCCATGTGACATGCTTTATTTTGCATATCTAGTTCTAATTTATAATTGTTAGTTCTAAAGTTCAATATTTAAGTTTTTTGAAATAGAGTTGGTATTGCAACAAATTAAGTTCGATAAAGTGTCTTTTAATTAGGAATTAATTGCTGGAAATTTNATTTTTTGGCTTTCTGATTTTCTGTTATAGCTTGTTTATTTTTTTCCCAAAACCATTGTTTGTTTTATGTTTAGCTAATAGGACATCTATAAATACAGTTGTTATTAACCACATCAGACAATGGCCAGCCATTTTAAAAATATTGTTTGTAAGCATATAAAACAATGGCTTTTAAACAACTAACCATTGTGGGAAGAAATATTATACAATACATTAAAAGAAAAATAATTGTTTGATGATAAGAAACACAACTAAAAATTGGGGTCAAACAATGGCTCTTTTTCCAACTAAAACTTTGTCTAAAGACAACATATATAACACCTACAAAGCAAAGACACCATTGTCTCACTAAATCGAATACAACATACACTATGACAAAAACCATTGCCCAAGTAAGTGAAACACAACACACACTATGACAAAAAACCATTCTCTAACTAGATAAAACACAACAAAGCATATAACTAAAACAATTGTGTGATCAAGTGAAACACAACTAGCAATTTAACAAAAATTTTGTAATAGAGCTATTTATACAAGACTTTTTATTTAGAAAATACTTGTTTAACTCAACCAGACACGAGCAATAATTACTAAAACTCCGTTGTGTGTTAGAATTGTGATAACACTTTAAGACAGGGTAAAACTTTGTCTGTAGAAAACTACAACAACAGGTCCTTGAATACCAGACTGTTGTGTGAAAGGCTCTCGTTTGTTGCATTCTTTTCTAAAAACACTTGTGGACTCACCTATACAANCTTTGTCTGTAGAAAACTACAACAACTGGTCCTTGAATACCAAACTGTTGTGTGAAAGGCTCTCGTTTGTTGCATTCTTTTCTAAAAACACTTGTGGACTCACCTATACAACAATGATATTCATTGATAAAACTCTTATGTAAAGGTTGATAAAACAACTCTTTCTATTTAAAGAACCGTTGTTTTAACCCTCAATAACAACATATTTTATTGTCAAAACACTTGACTCACTTCATTTCACACAAGTGGTTTTAAACATAGCGTTGTTGCTTCTAGGTGTTATACAACGGTGTCTAGAACATGAGGTATTGTTTTGCTCTCTTTTGGACAACAGTTAGCGTACCGTTGTCTGAGGTGCATATCAGACGGCGCCTTAATACTCAACGGGCAAATAGGGTGTCAGACAATGGGGAAAAACCGTTGTGTGTTTCAGTTTTCTTTGTAGTGTCAAACAGAACCAAAGAAAGTTGAAGATGCTTTGAAGGATGCAAATTGGGTTACTGCAATGCAGGAAGAATTAAATGAGTTTGAGAGAAATGAGGTTTGGACCCTTGTTCCAAGGCCAAAGAATAGATCAATTGTAGGCACAAAGTGGGTGTTCAGAAACAAGACAGACTCTGATGGAATCATAACAAGGAATAAAGCAAGACTAGTTGCCAAAGGCTACTCTCAACAGGAAGGTATTGATTATGATGAAACCTTTGCACCTGTAGCTAGACTTGAAGCAATCAGAATCTTTCTTGCTTATGCTGCACACAAGAAATTCAAGGCCTACCAGATGGATGTTAAAAGTGCATTTTTGAATGGAGAACTTGAAGAAGAGGTATATGCTGAACAACCACCTGGCTTTGTGAATCCAAAATATTCAAATAATGTCTACAGATTAGATAAATCTTTATATGGACTCAAGCAAGCACCAAGAGCCTGGTATGAAACTCTGGCTCAATTTTTACTTGAAAGTAGTTTCACAAGAAGTACAATTGAAAAAACCTTATTTTACAGAACTCAAGGTAAAGATTTAGTATTGATTCAAATATATGTTGATGATATTATATTTGGCTCCACTAATGAGAAACTCTGTGAAAGATTTTCAAAACTAATGCATTCCAGGTATCAAATGAGCATGATGGGAGAAATGAGTTATTTTCTAGGGTTGCAAGTAAAACAGACTGATGAAGGTATTTTCATAAATCAATCCAAATACATAAAGAATCTACTCACAAAGTGAAAGGCATATGACTCGGCCTATTTGTAATAATTAGATGACAACTCAACTCTAGCTAATAAAGAGAAGTAAATAACAAACACCAAACAGGAATCAAGACGAAGACAGTCAACTAATCACAAAGGATCCAAGTATCAGAGGTATTTTATAGGATTGCTACTCAACACTGGAAGAAGTTCATTTATATGTTCAAGCGTCAGTGAAAATAATTAAGTAGTAGTGGTTCTATAGTAAACAGAAGATATAGAAGATTTCAAGTAGTTACTACAAGTAGATTCTAGAAGAAGAATGAAGACAGTGAAGCAGAAAATATGACAGAAGGCCTCTAGTTAAAAGTTATTAAAAGGAGAATATTTATTAGTATGACACAAATGAACCAGACAGTACATTTGTGTGTCAACTAAAAATAAATATTTATTCTTCATTTAATCAAGAGGTTTCAAGATTAGAAGACAAAGAAAAATCAAGAATACTGCAGTTTAAACAAGATTTCTATAATATTTTAATTCTACAAACTAAATAAGTTAATTATTNGTTATTAAAAGGAGAATATTTATTAGTATGACACAAATGAACCAGACAGTACATTTGTGTGTCAACTAAATATAAATATTTATTCTTCATTTAATCAAGAGGTTTCAAGATCAGAAGACAAAGAAAAATCAAGAAGACTGCAGTTTAAACAAGTTCTCTATGATATTTTATTTCTACAAACCAAGTAAGTTAATTATTTAATTTATTTAATTAAATTAATTCAAGTTGAATTTAATTTAATTTATAAATTATTTAATTGATTTAAGTAGAATTAATTTATTATAAAAGAAACAAGTTAAAATGACTTATATATATAAATATATAATTCGAATGACTTATTAATAAGTCATACCGAATGATTTATTAATAAGTCATACCGAGAAATTCATATATATATATATATATATATAAATAAGTCATACCGACCTCCTGCCGACATAAAGTCATACTGAGACTTTTATATATATATATATAATAAGTCATACCGAGATTTATATATATATATATATTTATAAAATAAGTCATACCGAGCTCAATAGAAAAGTCATACCGAATTTTCTTTGATCAAAAGGTCATACTGGAGTGATTTTTTATTTAATTAAAAA
>QRFB01000618.1:29471-39643 GCA_008931105.1 Oenanthe javanica | reverse complement strand
CTAGAAGAAGGTGAAGTTGATACATCAGAAGACTGAAGACTTAGATAGAACAAGATAGAAAATTTGTAATATTTGTTCAGTACTAGAGGAACATCTATCTTGTATTTATCTTTCAAAAAAATGACTTTGAAAAATTGTTAAATATAATACCAGAACTATTGTTTATTATTTACAAGTCATTACATGTCGCATTACTTTCTTAGTTGTTAGTTGAGTTATCCTCTAGGAATTTGTGTGTTAATTGTTTAACAACAAATAGGGGGAGATTGAAAGGCATATGACTAGGCCTATTTGTAATAATTAGATGACAACTCAACTCTAGCTAATAAAGAGAAGTAAATAATAAACACCAAACAGGAATCAAGACGAAGACAGTCAACTAATCCCAAAGGATCTAAGTATCAGAAGAATTTTTATAGGATTGCTACTCAACACTGGAAGAAGTTCATTTATATGTTCAAGCGTCAGTGAAAATAATTATGTAGTAGTGGTTCTATAGTAAACAGAAGATATAGAAGATTTCAAGTGGTTACTACAAGTAGATTCCAGAAGAAGAATGAAGACAGTGAAGTAGAAAATATGATAGAAGGCCTCTAGTTAAAAGTTATTAAAAGGAAAATATTTATTAGTATGACACAAATGAACCAGACAGTACATTTGTGTGTCAACTAAATATAAATATTTATTCTTCATTTAATCAAGAGGTTTCAAGATCAGAAGACAAAGAAAAATCAAGAATACTGCAGTTTAAACAAGATCTCTATAATATTTTAATTCTACAAACTAAGTAAGTTAATTATTTAATTTATTTAATTAAATTAATTCAAGTTGAATTTAATTTAATTTATAAATTATTTAATTAATTTAAGTAGAATTAATTTATTATAAAAGAAACAAGTTAAAATGACTTATATATATATAATTCGAATGACTTATTAATAAGTCATACTGAATGACTTATTAATAAGTCATACCGAGAAATTCATATATATATATATATAAATAAGTCATACCGAGCTCCTGCCGACATAAAGTCTTACTGAGACTTATATATATATATATATATATATATATATATATATATATATATAATAAGTCATACCGAGATTTATATATATATATATTTATAAAATAAGTCATACCGAGCTCAATAGAAAAGTCATACCGAATTTTCTTTGATCAAAAGGTTATACTGGAGTGATTTTTTATTTAATTAAAAAGTCATACCGATTTTTTAATTAATAAAATAAGTCATACCGAGAGAAATAAGTCTTGCCCAGTTTTTTAAATGTCATACAAGTGTTAAAAAAAGTCATACAGACTTAATTTCAATAAATTAAGTCATATTGAAAAAGGTCATACCAGCCTTTTTCAACCTCTATAAATATGAGGAGTTTGCTTCATTTATTAGTGTTAGAAAAAACAGTTCAAATTCAGTAATTTGTCTGCATTGTAATATTCACAGATTTCTGTGCTGAGTTTGGAATATAATTGTAAAAGACGAACAGTTCATGTCAAATTTGTTCTAGATCTTTTTATCAATTATATAACAATTTTCTAAATATTAATTTTGTAATACTAATCAAGTTAAAATTATATCTTTCACTTGAACAGTATTTCATTCTAATTAATATTTTGCGAGTGATTAAAATAATATTTTTAAATCAAATCTTTCGTGATTAAATTTTAGATATTGTATTCAACCCCCCTTCTACAATATCAGGGACCAACACAAAGTTTCAAATGCAAGACTCAGCATTTGCTACAACTCCAATGGCTACTGCAGCCAAGCTTGATCAAGACACTGGTGAGTCTGTAGATGTTACAGCATACAGAGGCATGATTGGATCACTTCTTTATTTGACTGATAGTAGACTAGATATCATGTTTGCAACCTGTCTATGTGCTAGATTTCAGGCAAATCCAAGGGAACCTCATTTGATTGCTGTTAAGAGAATTTTTAGATATCTCAAGGGCACCATTAATCTTGGCTTATGGTATCCTAGAGAGTCTGACTTTAAACTTATAGGCTATTCAGATGCTGATTTTGCATGATCTAAAATTGACAGGAAAAGCACAAGTGGGAGTTGTCAATTCTTAGGTGGAAGAATTGTCTCATGGTTCAGTAAGAAACAGAAATCTATCTTAACATCAACAGCAGAGGCTGAATATATAGCTGAAGGAAGCTGCTGTGCACAGATTTTATGGATGAGAAATCAACTGTTAGACTATGGTTTGAACTTTTCAAAAATTCTTATTTATTGTGATAATCAAAGTGCTATAGTAATGACAGGAAATTCAGTCCAACATTCTCTGATAAAGCACAACAGTATTAGATATTACTTCATAAAGGAACATGTCATGGAAGGAACAATTGAAATGTATTTTGTTCCCACAGATCGACAGTTAGCAGACATATTCACCAAGCCTCTGTGTGAAGCACATTTACAAGATTGGTTTCTGAATTAGGAATGGTGACAAGTGGCTCAACTCCAGATAGCAAGTAGCAGACAATCAGAGTTTATGATAAACTCTGTCAGAATCTGTGATAAACTCTGATAGAAAATGAAGTAAACTCTGATCTTTGGAAACATCTAATCTCTGATCATAAACTATCAGTGTTTATGGTAAACTCTGTCAGAGTATGAGGTAAACTCTGACAGTGAATGCAAACTCTGATTACTATAAACTCTGATCTAAGTCTGCATGCTAAACTCTGAGATATTACTTATGACATCATATTTTTTATTCTTTGATTGGAGTAATCATTAAGACGCTTGTATTTCACGAAAAATGATTCTTATCTATACACAGATACACACAAATATGCTATATTTTGAGAATTACACTACTCATTACTCTGCCACTCAAAAATTGCCACGTGTGCCACTACAGAGTATATGCAAATAAGAGGGAATAGTTTAATTCATATTTTCACTTTGAATTATTTCACTTGTATCTTATTATTCCTATCTTTCTCTCTCGTTTTCTAAAACCCTAATTTCTCATATCTGCAAATCTATGTATATCAATGGCATCCAAGGGACTCTCTTTTCAAAATTACACATTTGTTGCTACAAATTACATATCACTCTTGACTAAAACTGATACTCCTCAAGATTTTCATGTGGTTCAGGACTTTTTACAACATAGCTATATTGGTTATGCTCTTCAGGAACCCAATAATATCTCTGCTCAATCTCTGATCAAAATCTGGTCATCTGCAAAGTTTAACAATGCTAGTTATGATGAAGAGCCAGTTATAACGTTCCAATGTAATGGTAAACACTCAATCACTCCTGCAGTTGTTCGTCAAGTCCTTCACCTTCCTGAAGCGGCTGTGTATGATGACCTTGGTATGATGAGCAAATAAAGGATTTTTTTTAAAGAAATAGGCTATGGAGGAAGCCTATCAAAGCTGGGGAGTCTAACAAGGCCCCATCTGTGACGAGAATGGAGTTTTTTCTTTGACTGCATCACAAGGGCTTTCACTGCTAAATGCACCAATTTTGATGCCATTCCACAGCTCTCACAACAGATTGGGTATTCTCTGACCCATAACTTGAACTTTCATTTTCCCTGTTTGATAATTAGGCAGTTAGCTAGCAAGATTAGTGATGATGCTCATACTGTATATTTTGCTAGATTTTTACAGTTAATTTTTAGCTCTCTCTTGCCTAATGTTAGTTTTGAGAATGATAAGAATTTACCTAGTTTCTGTATGAACAAGAGAATTTTTGCTGATTTAACTAGAAAAGATGCCAAGAAAGAAGTTGAAGGTAAATTGTCTAATCTTTTTTTTCCCACATGGGTCAGGCTTCTCTTAAATAAGAGAATGTCTACTGTGTATGGGAGGGATTTTCTCTCTGTGGCTATGAATAAGAGTTTAGCACCCTCTGATTCTAACCCAAGCCACCAACTAAACACTAATCCTCAAACACTGATGCCAACCTCTGTTGTCTCCCAAAAGACTACAGTTATAACACAAACCTCTCAACAAGGGCCAAGAAAGAAAAGAAAAAAAATCAGTTTCCGAGTCTTCTCCAAAGAAAAGGAGGTTGATTGATGAAAACACTGATTCTGATGAAAGTAGTGAAGGCTTAGTTTTTTCTTTAAAGATATCAGTCAAACCTTCTTCTAAAATTTCACCTGCACGTTTCATGAAACCATTCAATATCAATCCCATGCCTGAACCCACAAAGAAAAGAAGAAGATTGGTCAAGGCTGCAAACTCTGAAGTAATAAACTCTGATGCAGCAATAAACTCTGAAAATTTGTTAAACTCTGATGATGTGATAAAATCTGATGAGGTGGTGATTAAGTCTGGGTTAGTTAGTAATGATCCTAATGATGATGTAAATGTTGCAAGTGACTCTGTTCCAGTTATTGTATCTGATTCTCCTGAAAACTTACCAAAACAAATCATAAAGGAGATATCTTATGAAAGAGTAAGGGAGCTAGATGAGGAAGTTAGAAAGGAAATGGCTGCAAAGAAGTCTCAAACATCTTCAGCCACTGGTAGTTCCAAGTTGTTTACCAGGAAGAAGAAGAAGCAAGTTTCTTTTGGCCAGGACACACACGAACCTACCTCTCAAAGTGAGGTAGCAGTCAATGATAGGCCAGGAATACAAGAACCTGTTGCTCAAAATGCAACAGCAGCCCCTCTTAAAGTAGATGAAGCCAGCAAGGATCAGGGGTACTGCCCACAAGAACCTTCAGCTCAAAGGGTTGGAACAGTTGTTAAGGCCCCTGCCACACAAGAACCATCAAATCAAAGTTTGGATGAAGGCACTCAAACACTGACAGAAGATCTTGCTGTTGCTGATGTTGGGAAGTAAAACTCTAATATAGAACCATTAGCAATCTCTGATGCAATTCTGGTGCAACCTATTTCTGCACAGCCTTTGGAAACTCCATCCACTTCCACAACTACTCAAGGTATAAACTCTAACTTTTCTTCAGAATTTCTATTCTCTGATAGTATAAGCTCAGAATTTATATTTCCAACTTTTACTATTGGGATGACCATGGACAGTCCTGAAAAGGGTACCCCTATTCATGTAACCACATATCTCCTTTCTCAGCCACCTCTTATTTCTATAGGACAGCGTGATCTGAGCCTTTCATCTGAGACTGAGGTAAAATGTGTGAAAAATAGAATTAACAATGAGAGGCAGACACTAGATCTGGTAAAAGGAGAGTTAGAATTGAGAAAGAAGTTAGTTACTTCTAGTGAGCAAACTTTGACTATTAAAAGTCATGATATGCGTGATGTGAGAAGTAATGAGATTACTTTAAAAGAAAAGAGTGATTAAGGGTGTTCTATTATTTTTGCAGGTACTCAGAGTATGACTGCTTCTCAATCCTTAAACTCTGAGTTGCCAAACTCTGATACTACTGCAAACTCTGATGGTGAAGACACATTCTCTGATGAGCCGATTTTTGAGGATGAAGAGGTCACAGATTTATCCATTCCCTACACTCAAAGGTACAGCTCCAAGAAGTGGCCTGTCGATGCATTTGATGCCCATGAGGGATTGAGGATGGCATATCCTGATTATATGATTGTTGAAACCCTCAAGGGTGAAATTGAAGCAGCTTTGGATGAAGAAGGAGAAAAGAGGGATTTTTGTGGAAAGGGAGAACCATCTCATGAAGATCTTCTCAACTCTCACAGACAATCCATCTGGGATATGTCTTGGAAATTTCCCAATGAAGAGATTTCATGGCCTCATGTTCATGAACTGATTCAAAAGGCTGACTCTGAATTGAATTCTGAAGAGATGAAGACTATTTTAAAAGCCACTACTGTGTTGACAAAGGGTCTTCATAATGAAGTTTGTGATTTGAAGGATTCTGTTAGCAAAACCAGTGCATCTGTTCAGACTTCTGTGACTACTTCACAACATGCATTGGAATTAAAGCTCAAAAATGTTTCTGCAAAACAGGATGCTTTGGTAGTCAAAGTTGATATTATTGCTACTACTGTCACCTCTATACAAACAATGTTGCATAAAATTGTGGACATCTTAACCATTAAAAAGGGGATGATGTCAGAAAGGGGGAGAAAGTTTCGAAAGACAAATGCAAGGAGGATGTTATGCTAAATTATGCTAAACCTGATGATGGTAGTGATGATAGAGGTCAAGGGAGTCATAAGGATGGAAAATAAACTCTGGTTGGACAAACTTTGACTACTACTGGACAAACTCTGACTACTACTCAAACTCTGATTCCATTAAACTCTGGCATAAACTCTGACAACAAACAAACTCTGATAGATACTGATATGAAATTAGCAAAGAGGCTTGAAGAAGAAGAAAAGCCTAAGAAAATTGAAGAACAAAACATGAAGGATGCAGAACTGGCAAGGAAATTGTTTGAAGAAGAAAATCCAGGAATGGATCCAGTTGTTGTAGAAGAAGAAGTGGAGAAAACTGGTACTGACAATACTCAAGTCCAGTCAAAGAAAAGAAAACAAAAGAAGACTCCAGCTCAAAGGAAGGCATCTGTTCGAATAAAGAAAATTGTACCTAAAACTAAGCTTGTAGAAGTGCAAAAGCCTGTTGAAGAACAAAGGGTTGTTGAAACTCAAGCAAAGCTAACTGTTCAATCAAAGTCTACTCCTACAATCCAAAAGAAAGCTCCAGCTAAGTCAAAAACTCCTCTTACTATCTCTGGTACAATATTTCTCCCATGTGGATCAAGTTTTGAAGATGAGGAAGAGGAACAACAAACTCTGATCAGAAAGAAGAATCTTGATCTTATGTGGACTAAGTCTGAAACCCTAACTCTCAATTCCAAACTTGGTAAAAACAAGGGTGGTATTGGTGATTCTCAAGCCAAAGTCTACAAGGGTGAAGCAAATACATTCAGAGATCCTTTTTCGTTGAAAGACAAACCTGAGGAAGATTTGACACAAGAACATCTGGACAAGTTAATATCTGTTCACATAGTAAAGGACATTTTTGATGGTGCTCAAGCCAAAGAGAAGCTTCTATATTTCTTGGAGAATGGGAGAGTTATGAAAATTGCTGAAGAAGATTTAATTCACAAATCATCTAAAGAACTTGAATATGTTCTTTATCTCCTGAATGATGAAAATGAAGCTACTTCTAGGTGGGTGAAGATTCTTAAATGAGTAGTCAATGAGAAGAAAAAGAATGAGAGGCTGCTTATGATAAACTCTGAGGAGTATAAACCAGGATATTTGCTTGAAGATGATTCTGAGAGAGCAATGACTAAAGGAGATGCAAAGGTTAAGATGGTGTTAGGAATTCCTACACTTATATTAAATCCTGATGGAAAGAAAGCCTATTGCATTCATCTAGATGACATGATGAAGAGATCATCAATATACAACTTGAGAGCTGCAATATTCCAGATTGATGATCCTTCTGATCAAATGAAAGAGTTGAAGGAGAAGCTGATTGAATTACTGAAGATTGCTGGAAAANGAACTTCGATATATAACTTGAGAGCTGCAATTTTCCAGATTGATGATTCTTCTGATCAAATGAAAGAGTTGAAGGAGAAGCTGATTGAATTACTGAAGATTGCTGAAAAGAAATTACTTGATCAGTTTCTGTCTGAAGACTTTTCATATAGAAGAATTTAAGTCAAGATGAAAAACTCAAACTCTGGTACATTTGTCTCTAGGTTTCTGACATCATAAGTAGAATTTATGTTTTATTTAATAAAACATAAATTGGGGGAGATTGTTAGAAAAGCAAACACTGATGCTGTCAGAGTATCAATAATAGAGTTTATGCTGACGTCATCAGAGTTTAAGAAGCTGTCGACAGAGTTTACTCTATCAGATAATACTCAATCAGAGTTTACTCTATCAGAGAATACTCTATCAGAGATTATCAAACGACAGAGTTTATGATCAGAGTTTGTGAAAGAAGGAAACAGACAAATCAGAATTTGATTTGGATAGTGAAGAAGGAATTCAAATACAATTCTATTATCTTATGGAAGCTATTCTTTTTGTAATTGGATTTGTAACTGTATCTATATAAACACAGAATTAGGTTATCATTAGAAATACACATAATTATTATTCTCATAACCTAGCAGCTCTTAAGAATATTGATTTTCTTGAGAGAGTTTTATATACAATTTATGATTAATACAAAGCAGTTCATCTTTTACATACTTGTATTTTAAAGTCAATTATTTGATACTATTATATTCAACCCCACTTCTATAATAGATAGTCTATTTATCTGAGAAACACAATTGTTAGAAGGATTTTTTTAAAAACATAAGGACCCGTTAGGATTTTAGATAACTAGATTATTGTACTTTATTTGAATTAATTAAATATAAATATGTAAAATTTAATATTGAAATTTAATTTAATATAAATAATGTATTGTATATAGTTTATTTGTGTATTTATTAATTATATTTATTTAAATTACTAAAATTAGTGTTAAAAAATAAATATCAGATAGTATAAAACATAAATATAACATAAGCATATAATACATATTAATTTACGCCAAACTTCAAATTATACATATTTAAATACCCTAGTATATTTATCATAGTAAATTAATATATATAACTGATTTAAAAATAATTAAATTTTAAAAATAGTACCATACATATAAGTAAGGGGTCAAATATATACTATTTATTAAATTCTTTTGAAGTGTAAAATATTTATATCATGAAATTTAACGTAACAATATTTGTTTAATTAAATAGCCGAGTTCTACATTAGTGAAAATGTATAAATGAGTTAAAATATGAATTTTAATTTTTAATTTAAATTAGAGACAAATATATTGACTACTCATATATATTAATTTTTAATTTTTTATATTGTTTAATGTTTTTCAACTTTAAAAATGAATAATTAAAATTACAGAAAAATATTTTAGTGCAAAGAACATGTGTTTTTTTTTTGTGCCATTTTTAATTGTAAAATTGTTAACAACTAAAATAATTGATTTTTATTAAAATATTTTGTTGTAGTGAATTACTATTTTCAAACTTCTTATAGGAATGCAAAAGTGACACAGTAAATTTAAACCTCCTATTTCTAATGGTCTACATTCTAATATTTTAATAACTTTTTTTTATTATACTTGGTCAAGGCAGCCACTTGTTCACACAAAGGATCAAGACACCAAACCTCATATGTCGTAGTCCGGGATTTTTTATTAAGTTTGAATAAGTCGTGCAATGAGGTAAAGGATGCTGAAAAGAAGATGAGCACAAGACACCAAGGAAAGAAGCTTGTAGCACCGCCTTTTTCCTGCTATTAGAGACTGGCGAATGAGTAACAGTTATAGCTCATCTGATGAAGATAGTTCATAATGAGATGGGATAGGTCAATCTTGAGTATGAGAATTGTTATTGTCTTTGCTAAAGATGGAGTTACTCGTAGTAGTAGTTAGAAACTTGGAATGACTACATTTATTTATTTTTTTGTAATTCTTCCCCTGCCCAGTAAATTATTAAATTTAAAGGGTTACTTTATAGAATGTAACATACAAAAAATNTCATAAACATTATAATTCTCGGATAGTTGATTAATTATTGGGCCTAATTTTAAAATATTAATCTTCTAACTAAAATATCTCATATTAATCTCCTAACNAAACAAACAAAAATTATCATATTAAAATATAAATATAAATAAATTATATAAAAATATATACATATAATTTTAAATAAAATTTAAATTATTATTATTATACATATACAAATAAATTCAAATCATTAAAAAATATTAAAAAACTAAAAAAATTCATCCGTGCATCGCACGGGATATAAGCTAGTATATAATAAAATTTAAATTATTATTATACAAATACAAATAAATTCAAATCATTAAAAAATATTAAAATAAAAATATTAAAAAAGTAAAAAAATTCATCCGTGCATCGCACGGGATATAAGCTAGGTACTAGGTGAACCATACAAAATATCTTAACCGTCCAATTTTATGTGAACCATAGAAACAATCTTAACCGTTGAATTTTAATAGAATATAATTTTAAAAAGAATATAATCATACATACAACTCTAACCCCAGTAGTCCTCCTTTTATACAAGATAGGATAATATTATATTATATTTAAATTATATTTTATATTTTTTTACGAATCATACTTATCCTATAATTTTTATTTAATATATCATTACAATTTATG
>QRFB01000618.1:18867-29324 GCA_008931105.1 Oenanthe javanica | reverse complement strand
TTATCCTATAATTTTTATTTAATATATCATTAAAGTTTATGATAAACAATATGCATTTTTTTAATTTCCATCTATTTCTCTATTTTAATCGCATAACATAAATTATTTATCAAAACACAAGCTCTGCTCAAATGAGAAGAACTTTGCTCAAACTAGAACAACCGGTTCCCATCAATACCCGTATGTTCAAATTAGAAGACCGACATCAACACCCTATATACAACTCTAACCCCCGATAGTCCTCCTTTTATACAACTCATCACGGATAGAATAATATTATATTATATTTAAATTATATTCTATGAATATTAAATTTTATGGATATTAAAATAATAATATTATTTTATTAACATTAATTAAATTTTATCACTATGTTATATCTATATTATCTATACTTTTATATTATATTATTTTAAACAAACTTCTCTTTTAATTAGAATATATAGTTGTACTCACAATCTACTAACATGTTTCAATTTTCATCATCGCTCAAACACTTTAATTTATTTAAAATTACAATTTTATAATTAAAATTTTTGAATATTAAAATTATATTATATTTTACCTACATTAAAATATACTCTTTTATTTAAATTTTAATTAAAATATTTCTAATATATTTGTAACTCTTTTTATTAATAAAAATCTCCTAATTAAATTTAAAGAAAAATAAAAAGTTTGGTCTGGTCGTCCATCCGATAAGTCTTCTTTTTATACAACTCTTTTTATCATTTGTAAGTTTCTTTTTATAGGACTTTGTTATGCAATTATGTTATAATTATAATTTAATTTTAAAACATACATATTTTACATATAACTCTATCATCGGTGAGTCATATTTTGTACAACAATCTAATAACATATCTCACTTCACTTCTACCTGAAATTATAACTTATTAATTAAATCTCATGAATATTAAAATAATATTATTATTTTATCTATAAATAATTTTTATTATATATTATATTATTACAACTGATATAATAAAAAAATTTAAATTATATATTTAAATCATATAAAATAATTAATATATAATTTATTAATCTCGTCCGTGCTTTGCACGGGTTATAAACTAGTATACATTATATACCCATCTTTCTATTATATTGTACTGAGATATATAAATATTTTAATCAGTTAAATTCTTACATCATTATCAAGACAATGTTATGAGGAGGGTGTCAATGTTTGCTAGAGTTATTTAATTATATTTAATATTTTTAATTTATAATACTAGAAATTACATTCTTATTGTAATTTTTATTTTCTATTTATATATTAATTTTTATTTTCAAATTATTACAAAATTTGTATATGATATAATTTTAATATTATTTAGAATTTTTGGTAGTTGTTTTAATATTGTACAGTGGATCAAGTGGATGAGTTAAAATAAGACAAAACCTGATNACCCTGATACAAAAATAAGATCGAGTTGAAGACAGAAACCAGTAAAGACCAAATAAAGAAAACATTTTATAGAAGCTAACATGGACAAAAAAATTCATAAGAAGCATGACCTCCAACCATATACATAATCATTTGCATTCCCATTTGGATTCATGTCATCAACCAACCTTCAACATTCCCATTTGCATACTCCCTTGACTTGCATAATTTTTCTATCTTCAAACACGCGCTAATTCACTTGCATAATTTTTCTATCTTCAAATACGCCCTAATCCTTCCCTTGCATAATTTTTCTATCTTCAAATAATTACAATTTGACAGTCTAAGTTACACATTAGTTGATGACCTATATCAATCGACTCTAGTATCAATTGATGAGAAAATTATCAATCGAGTAAAGCCATATCAATTAAAATGGACTAAGTACACCTATACTACCATCCATATTATCAGTTGATTCACATAAATATTTCAACTGATAAATGATTTCCTGATCAATTGATATTTATAATTTTCATATCAGTTGATCAGTTACAATAAAATAAAATTATATGATTCTAAGGTTAAAGTTATCATCAAGCATACATTGATTCCTAACAGTCAGCTCTTAAGAACACTTTATTTTTTGAGAGAATTTGAATTGTAACAAATTTTATATGTCATTAATAAAATCTGTAGTTTATTTATACTTATATTGATAATTATCGAAAAACTTATACTATTGTATTCAACTCTCCTTTTATAATAGTTTACATGTAACATGTTAGTGATTATATTCCATGGTTGTAAAAATTTACTATTTTTAGTAAAAACTACAACATAATAAGATATATAATTATTTTATTGACTCAATTTATCATTATATACAAATATTAATTATCTATTATTATATATCTAATAGCACAATATGAGATAATTTAATCATAAATACCCTTATTAATGTCTATTAAATACTATTTCATATATCTTTTCTTCATTAATATCTTTATTAACATCTATTATCCTCTTTTTTCTATTAATATTTATAGATTATTATATATTTAATTATTTATAATTATGTCTAATTCTTTTTTTGACAAGAATTATGTCTAATTTTTATATATTTTAATTGTTGTATTGCATCTTTTATAATCTATTGATAATCGATTCAAAAATGTTGAAACATACTTAATTTTTTAATCAAGTAATTAGAACGCGATAAATGTATATGAGCCTAGTAAGGAGTCCTATGAATCAAAATGTTTATGATAAAATAATATGTAACTTTTTACTATGTTAAAACGCGATATATGCATTTGACCCCAGTAAAGAATCGGTGAGAGACTATGTTTAAGGTAAAATAAGAATTATACTATTCAAATTATAAAATAACATTTAGTCCATCATAAATTAATAAAATATTCTTTGCAAATTAGCAATTATAACCTTTAAGTTTAAAATGACAATCCTAACTAAATCCTAAATTATTATATATTAATATCTTCTTAACTATTACATATCTATACATAATTTTTAAAATATTATATATTTAAGTATTTTATAACTATACTTGATACAAGTTACAAAATTCTCACATTTGATATTATTTTTTCAATTATACTTAAATTATACATGTATAACATATATTTTTTTAATTCATATAATTATATTCAATCCCCATTTTAAATCATTACATATTAGTAAATATGTGTATAAATGAGAGAAATTATGTTGACAAATATATTAAACATGTTGGTATATATATATATATTTTAAAAAAAATTATGCATATTATGATTATAATAAATATATATTAATTACAAAATATAAAATAAATATTTTAAATAATTTTTTTCTTAAAAATTAAAATTTGAAAAGACACGAATTACAAAACTAGTTATACTAACTACATCATAATGGATAGATTATCTATCCATTATAGATAAATAATTCATGAATATGAGTACTGTAATAGGTTACGCAAAACGCTTTTAAAAAGGGTGAAGTGACCAAATATTTTTTTTTTGATTAATTAGGCTTATAGTCTTACAAAGTGAGTATCTGTTCTAATAAATTTTTGGAATGAGCTAGAATCGAACCTAAGATCTCGGACGACAGAGGATAAATACCTTTACCGTTTATTTAAATGTCTAGATTGGGATTACTTGTTTGGTCCCACTAGTCAAGTTCAGGGGGTCCCCATTTCTTTCCAATATTTAGTTGTCAAAAGGGAATTATTACAAATTTTTTGTGTACAATTTTGGAACCACCCGATTTGACTTTGATAGTTTAATTAATGGACAATTCGAAATTGATTTATGGGCCCGAAGATTATAAAGAAACACCAGACATGTGTCATTTAAATGCTAAAATTTTACCTTTTTTTTTGTCGCCAGTAAATTATGTTATAACATTATTTATGTCGTTGCGGGGGGTGAAACTTTATCAATAGATTATAATTTGATTAAAATAATTTTAGTTAAGTTTTAAAAATACTTAATTCATTTCAAATTATATTAATTGAGTCTTCATTTTGAATGCAAATTTTTTTATTAATTTTTGAATTTTTTGAATTTTAATTTTATTTTAATTTTCAAAACTGGTCATTTGATCAAAATTTTTAATTTTCAAACGGGGCATTCTTTATTTTACTTTAAAATCTTTTCCAACACCTTTGTGCATCGATAGAGCTTGTACTTGTGCTACTCGTACTCAGAGGGAAAAAAGATACTTTACCAAAAAACACAACTGCCGGTGGATAGGGCCGGACCGGTTTGTTCATGGACGGAACTAGAAAATAATTTTGGAGGGGTCAAACTTTTAATAAAAAGTTTAGAAGATGAAAATATATTTAATATTTTAAATTTTAAAGAATAATATTATAAATTTATATATATGAAATTTAAAAACATATGAGATTTAACAGAGAATAAACCAATTATCATTTGGGCTATCTAATCATGCTCCCTCTGATTCCGCCTCGATCGTGAGCGGATAGAATTTGAGTGGTTAGTCCTTTGCAAAAATACAAGTTTTGCTTTTTTATTAAGCAACATATCTCTAGTTGGTACTTAGTAGTCCCCTACTCCCCTATAAGAGTCATGTAGAAATGAATAACAATTATTCAGATAAAATAAGATGGAGGAAAACCAACCTCTTTTGCAGACCAACAAGCAAAAAAGCTCTACTAGCTTCAAAACCCTGTCATGCATTATAGGTATATTTTACTTTTATAGTGTTGATTCCATTTTAGAGTCTCATTCTCACACAATGCTTTTGCATATGCAGCAAATGAGTCCTTGGAAAAAGCAGCAAATTTTGGACTGAGTGCAAACATGATACTGTACTTGGAGAATGAGTATCATATGGGATTAGTTACTGGGACTAATATCATCAATTTATGGGGAGCAGCCTGCAATTTCTTGCCTGTTCCTGGCGCTTGTCTTGCTGATACAACTGTGGGACGCTACCCCATGATCGCATTTGGATCTATTTTTAGCCTTCTGGTATTTCTTTTTGGACTGTATACTTGCCTGTTTGGTTAAGGTCTCCTCTTATAAGCCTTGACAACAAAATGTAGCGAAACAAATACCTTCTGATATTGGATTTCAGGATTTCTTTTACTTGATGAAAATTCGAATATATTGCCATAGAAAAACTTTGTAATGAAGATTTTGTTTGTTGGAAATTATTTCTTGATGAAGACTCTTCTGTATAAGAAACTTGGTTTCTATACTTGGTTATTTATTGATAAAACTGTTAGAAATATTTTTTTTTAAAATAAGTGCATCATTAATTTTTCTGTAGGGAATGATACTATTATGGCTAACAACCATGATTCCACAAGCAAGGCCTCCGATTTGTGATAAACATACAACAGAATGCAACCCCTCCACAATTTTCCAAGTGCTTTTCTTATGTTTCTCTCTCGGAGTGATAGCAATCGGTGCTGGGGGCATACGATCAGCTTCCATGGCCTTTGGTGCAGATCAATTTGTCAAGAGATATAATAAGGAAAAAAGTCTTACTTCCTTAGAAAGTTACTTTGGCTGGTATTATATTGCTTCTGCAGTTGCAGTTATCATCTCTTTAACTTTTGTTGCCTACATTCAAGAACACTCTGGTTGGCAAGTTGGTTTAGGAGTTCCTGCTGTGTTCATGTTGTTGGGAGTGTTGTTATTCTTTTCGGCTTCCTCATCTTACATCAGATCACATGAAAAATCGAGCTTGTTCACTAGGTTTTTTCAAGTGATTGTCGCATCCTACAAAAATAGACAAACACTAGCTTCGGGAAGAAATAATGTCTACTATCATAAGAAGGAATCAGCACTTGTTGTGCCAAGCGAGAAACTGAGGTACTTCACACATGATTTTATTTGCACATGCTTAGTATTAACCTTTTTAATAGAATTCAAGTAAAGATTAAATACCTGTTTTATTAGTACAATCAAAATGAACAAACTGTCANTTTTATTAGTACGATCAAAATGAACAAACTGTCGACTAAACCTTTCACTCATAAATAGAAACAGAGGTTTCATCAGTAAGAAAATCAAGTACTCTCCACTTAATGACTTGCGAGGGTTTCTGCAATGTCGTAGGTAACTTAAAGAATTGATCAGATATAATAAATATGTATGTTTGCTTGCATAATATGTGTATAAATAAGGATTAGACACACATTTAAGCCACAATAAATTGTACAAACCTAAACTCCCTGAAACTGTATCAATTATCAGTTCCATCGATACTGTCTGCAATAACTTCAGCCATATATGATATTTGATCTTACAAGTGCAATAAGTTCGTGTTAATACAAGTTGTGCATATTAAGTTATGGAGTTGATTCCAGTTTCCAACTAGTATACACCCACAGACACAAGCATAAATATTTGACTACTATATGTAAAAGCTCTTACAATATAAATACCTATGTGTTGATTTCATGTCTTCCTTTAGGTTTCTCAATAAAGCCTGTATTGTTGGAGGCCACGAAAGATTCTTGACTGCCGAGGGAGACATTCCGGACCCATGGAGTCTTTGTACAGTAGATCAAGTGGAGGAGTTAAAAGCCATACTGAAGGTGATCCCAATGTGGTCGACAGGAGTTCTAATGTCTGTAACTTTAAGTCAGGGCAGTTTACAGCTAGTCCAAGCTTTGTCCATGGATCGACACATCACTCCTAACTTTGAAATCCCAGCAGCATCTTTAGGCGTCTTTACTTTCATTTCTGCCATATCATCGGTTGTTCTTTATGACCGCATGATTGTTCCACTGACATCTAGAATCATGGGAAAACCTTTTCATCTCACTTCCAAAATGAAAATGGGAATTGGAATAATTTTATCTGTCTTAAGCATGGTTGTCTTAGCTTTCATAGAGTACACCAGAAGAGGAATTGCTATGAAACAAGGATTTTCAGAAGCTGCAGTAAATATGTCAGCATTGTGGATTATATTCCCAAACTGTTTGATTGGCATTGCAGAGGCTATAAATGCGGTAGGGCAATGTGAATTCTTTTATTCCGAGTTTCCCCAAAGCATGTCTAGCATAGGTACAACTCTACGTGGATTGACGTTTACTGTTGGAGGCTTGGTAGCAACTGCCATGTTAAATATTGTCGATCAGGTTACAAGAAGAAAAGGAAAAACAAGTTGGATATCAAGCGATATAAACCAAGGTCATTATGATTACTATTTTTTAATGATTTCTGGAATGTGTGTTGTCAACATGTTATATTATCTTCTTTGTAGTTGGGCTTATGGTCCTTGTGAACTGGTCGCAGTTAAGGTTTCTCAGGAAGAAGATGAATCACGCGATGATTGATGTAATTAGGAAAGGGTGATGAACTTGATTATTCCCTGTATTGTAGTTGGAAAATTTGTATTTGTGTTAAATCAAACTTTCATGCCATGTTTGGGACCTTAAATTTCATTTGAAATTCTAGAATTGATTAAATGGCATGTTTGGATAACTAAAAAAAAACTAGAATTTAATTTCGTTTGAATTCCAAGACATATAAATATAAGTATATATAAATTTAAAATTTTGGAATTTGAAATGAATTGCATGTTTCCAAAGTCAATCTTATAGAATTCAAAATCCTGATATAAAAGTAAGACAAAACCCTGATACAAAAATAAGATCGAGTTGAAGACAGAAACCAGTAAAGACCAAATAAAGAAAACATTTTATAGAAGCTAACATGGACAAAAAATTTCATAAGAAGCATGACCTCCAACCATATACATAATCATTTGCATTCCCATTTGGATTCATGTCATCAACCAACCTTCAACATTCCCATTTGCATACTCCCACTTACATAAGTTACTTATAAAGAACCAAGGCCCAACTCAGTGTACTTGACCAACATGATGCATTAATATGTAAATATGATTTATGAAAGCTATGTAGATATTGCTTGGCTATTCGAAGATATGATGATAAAAGACGATCTTAACAATGTATCAAGTAAAAGTTTATTTAGAGAATAAAGAGTCGCTACATTGGTGGAAAGCTGCATTCAGCTAACCTTACCATTGCCTGAACAGAATAGTCCGGGTATGGAGAGCTGAGTAATTGAAGCATTGGTGTATGGAATAGTCCGGGTATGGAGAGCGAGGACATTTTACAAATGATACATGAAGGCAAATCAACTTGTAAAAAACATCATCTTCGTAAAGGAAATTATAACTATCATTAGGTACTAAGTTTATAAAATTGACCTCCCCTATTGTAGTTTTGTATATTGAGATACCTGTTATAATACAGACTAGCTTTTTCTGTAGGCTGCTTGCACAGAGTTGAAAAAGAGTAGGCTGTTTCTGAAGCTCTTGGAAGCTGTTTTGAAAACTGGCAGTCGCATGAACGATGGAACATTCCGTTGTGGTTCAAACTTTACACACTTCTGAAACTGTCAGATGCTAAAGGAACTGATGGGAAGACTACACTTTTACATTTTGTTGTTTAGGAAATTATTCAATCAGAAGGGGTTCGAACTGCTCGTGTAGCTCAAGAAAGTCGGGGCATCAAATCCGGTGATCTTGAGGCTTCCGAAGATCACTACCGAAGCCTTGGTCTTCAGGTGGTCTCAGGCTTGGCTGATGAGCTTGAAAACATTAAGAAAGCTACAGGTTTGGATGCGGATAGCTTAACAGGAACAGTTGCCAAGCTTGGTCGTGGACTTGTTAAAGCGNTTCCGTTATGGTTCAAACTTTACACACTTCTGAAACTGTCAGATGCTAAAGGAACTGATGGGAAGACTACACTTTTACATTTTGTTTAGGAAATTATTCAGTCAGAAGGGGTTCGAGCTGCTTGTGTACCTCAAGAAAGTCGGGGCATCAAATCCGGTGATCTTGAGGCTTCCGAAGATCACTACCGAAGGCTTGGTCTTTGTTGGGTCCCGGAAGTATCGTAGAAGGGGGGTTGAATGCGATACTCACANCTCTGTCCAAGTCCTCTGTTATAGTCTCTAAATTGCACACTCAAAAACATGCAACAGGTAGTAACATATTTTGTTTACTTTTGTAGCTCATACAAGCCATAACCAATTATTATCAACCTGGTTTTGTGTGTGTGTGTGTGTGCAGAACCAAAGAAATGGAAAGCTCTGGTTTCAACAGCATTGGCAGCTGCTGTGACCACATTTAGCTCTCCTTTTTCGGCTTTGGCAGATCTTAACAAGTTCGAAGTAGGCATGCGGGGTGAATTTGGTATAGGATCTGCAGCTCAATAGGTTCTGCTGATCTCAGGTTAATAATCTCTTCAAGTTTATTTCTGTATACTGTACATAGTTTTGCGGTTTCGTAAGAGCTTATCTGTAATTCTTTTTATACAGGATGGCTGTTCACACAAATGAAAATTTCAGGTAAACACTTGCTGTTATGAGACATTTGCTAGTTAGAGTAGATGCAAATTATAGTAGGATTGTATTTAAAAAAGTTTCCATTATTATAAAACACGATTCTGTCAACAATTTATCAAGAATTTGTTAAGTTTCCAATTCAAAACACCACTCTGAATACATTATCAAGAATCAGTTAAGCTACTGATTAATACAGCTGCATTTAGAATTGATGAGTGGATAACTAGGACCATAGTGGGTTCCAGTAAATTGTTTTAAGGACCCTTAAAAGCCCTTAAAACTTAGAATGACTACATTTATTTATTGTTTGTAATTCTTTCCCAGTTCAGTAAATTATTTTATTTTAAAGGGTTATTTTATAGAATGTAACATACAAAAAATATTAAATTAATTTTTTTATATTCTTTATATCACAAAATTATATATCTTATAATGAGATTATTATTTTTGAAATTATGCAACATGTTAGGTGGGGGGTGGACTTGTTAAAGCGAAAGATTTTCTGAATTCAGATATGAAGAAGAATGACGAACAGAATAGGTTTCACCAAGTCCTTAAAAGTTTTGTGCAGAATGCTGAGGTAGATGTGAAAAGTATAGCTGATTACTTCCATGGGAATGCAGGAAAAGATGAGGGCTTGCGTTTATATGTCATAGTCCGAGATTTTTTGTTAATTTTGAATAAGTCGTGCAATGAGGTAAAGGATGCTGAAAAGAAGATGAGCAAGACACCAAGGAAAGAAGCATCAGTTGTAGCAGGCGAATGAGTAACAGTTCTAGTTCATCTGATGAAGATAGTTCATAATGAGATGGGATAGGTAAATCTTGAGTACGAGAATTGTTATTGTCTTTGCTAAATATGGAGTTACTTGTAGTAGTGTAGTTGGAAACTTAGATTGACTACATTTATTTATTTTTTGTAATTCTTCCCCTGCTCAGTAAATTATTAAATTTAAAGGGTTACTTTATAGAATGTAACATACAAAAAATATTACACTAAATTTTTTATATTCTTTATCTCACAAAATTATATATCTTATAATGAGATATTATTATTTTTGGAATTATGCAACATGGGGGCGGGCAAGTACAAACTTCCCAAATATGATTTGAAATCTAACCCTCCTCCTTTATCCGGGCTTGGGACCGGCAATGTCAGTGTATACAACACGACATAGGCGGAGTTACCCCCCCCCC
>QRFB01000618.1:4115-18750 GCA_008931105.1 Oenanthe javanica | reverse complement strand
AGGGCGTTGGGGGGGCTGGCAAGTACAAACTTCCCAAATATGATTTAGAAGTTGGTTTGTACCTGAGACAAGAATATGAGAAAGAACAGCCCTTCATGTACAGAGATATATTAATATCAATATCATTTTAACAATACTTCATCAAAACTCATTTGTGACGGGAAAAAAATTAGTTATAAATCTGGTAATCAAAACATGACACTATAAACTAATTTCATACAAATTCTTTAGTTTGCCTCCAGATTCAAAAGCTTCCAAAGGGAAACTAAAAGCTAAAATTATGATTATAAAGAAGACTAGTTTGAAATGACACATCAACTCAAGTCTATGCATATTTTATAACGGACTGCAATCAAGAGGCGGTAGATGTGCCACTGACAGAAGAAACAACTATGAGTGAGACAAGTTAATGCAACAGGTCTATCCTTCAGACGCTCTCTACTGGTGAAGACAATGACTTTCTTCATCATATGCTCGCCTCATCAGTAGTTCCTTGCTCATGCTGCTGAGCCTTCTTTATCGAAATAAAGATCTTCTTGCATGAGAATGTATTTCTCATATTTTTTCAACTGGCCTGTCACCAAATGGGTGCTCTGCCAGATAAAATTACAAGTGAAATCTAACCCTCCTCCTTTATCCGGGCTTGAGACGGGCAATGTCAGTGTATACAACACGACATAGGCGGAGTTACCCCCCACCCCCACGACTACAAATGTAACTTGAACTCTACATGAGATTCTTTTATCCATGTCCTTCATATCCACTAGTGCCTTCAACTTGAATGTTTCCAAACGTTCAACTTTCATTATCTGTTTGTCCCCTGGTCTTTCATCAAGAACTGTAAGTCTTTTAAGCACTTGCACCCCCTCATTAACACAGAAAATGTTTAATTCCTCCAAATTATTCTTGAACATCAGCATTTCATATCGTTATTCAAAGCATATATAATTCTCAGTTGTCTGCTAGGATATATACAGATTACTTCTAGAGGAACCGTTGCTTCTTCCCACTTTGACACTCCACGTAGTCTTCCTCACAATGCCTCGTCCTCTTCTCAGGTTGGGGTTTAAACATGCTACAAGACAGCTCGTTGGTTTCATCACCTCATAAGTCAGACAACTCGGGAGATGAAAAATCCAAAATCACATCTATCCCGTCCCAAGTTGCGTCTGCTGGTGAACCAACAAGACCAGCCCCTCCTATTTTAAAATTCCAGAAATCATCCAGAATTTCTTTATCGCATTCCATGGTATAATCTACTTCATCGTCGACATTTATTGGTTGAACTCGAGTAGCATCTGCTGCTTCAATTATCATTTGCTCATCTTGAACATCAGTAGTATCATCATCATCTAAAATTACGATATTTCATTTACCAGCCCCATCGAAACCTTTGTATGAANGATATTGCATTTACCAGCCCCATCCAAACCTTTGTATGATCCATCTCTTTTTACATTCTCTCCCGAAACTCCAACTGATACCTCTTGCACAATCGCAGCTCCCTCCTCTAATGAAGAATTCGGAAAATCATGCCCTTGTTGATTATGGTAATCATCAGCTCTACCGTGTTGATCAATTAATGTAGCATAGTTCCTGCCATTCCCATCCATATTTTCTGCAAGTAGTTGATTTAATTCCGCAGACCAACCATTCTTGTCCCAATCTATTGATAAAACTGAACAAAGATATCGATATTTCTCTGAAAAACACCAAGAAATCATAATCTTGACAATATATGTAACCACAAATTCATGATCAATTCTTACTNCGAAAAATTAAAAAATTTGGCCCAAGGTGAACCATAGAAAAGATCCTCATCGTCCAGTTTTAGATGAACCATATAAACGATCTTAACCATTCAATTTTAATAAAATCTAATTTTGAAAAAAATATATATATCATACATACAACTCTAACCCCGGTAGTCTTCCATTTATACAACTTCTCATGGACAATATTATATTAGCTTATAACCCGTCTAACGCACGGGCGAGATTAATAAATTATATATTAATTGTTTTATATGATTTAAATATATAATTTAAATCTTTTTATTATATCAGCTATAATAATATAATATACAATAAAAATTATTTATAGATAAAATAATAATAATATTTTAATATTCATGAGATTTAATTAATAAGTTTTAATATTCATGAGATTTAATGAATAAATTATAATTTCAAGTAGAAGTGAAGTGAGATATGTTATTAGATTATTGTACAAATAATGATTCACCGATGATAGAGTTATATGTAAAATATATATGTTTTCAAATTAAATTATAATTATATCATAATTGTATAAAAAGTAGTATAAAAAAAACTTACGGATAATAAAAAAAGTTGTATAAAAAGAGGACTTACCGGACGGACGACCAACTGACCAAACTTTTTATTTTTCTTTAAATTTAATTAGGAAATTTTTATTAATAAAAAGAGTTACAAATATATTAGAAATATTTTAATTAAAATTTAAATAAAAAAGTATATTTTCATGTAGGTAAAATATAATATAATTTTAATATTCAAAAATTTTAATTATAAAATTATAATTTTAAATAAATTATAGTGTTTGGGCGATGAGGAAAATTGAAACATGTTAGTAGATTTTGAGTACAACTATATATTCTAATTAAAAGAGAAATTTGTTTAAAATAATATAATATAAAAGTATATATAATATAGATATAACATGGTGATAAAATTTAATTAATGTTGATAAAATAATATTATTATTTTAATATTCATAAAATTTAATATTCATATAATATAATATAAATATAATATAATATTATTCTAACCGTGATGAGTTGTATAAAAGGAGGACTATCGGGGGTTAGAGTTGTATATAGGGTGTTGATGTCGGTCTTCTAATTTGAACATACGGGTATTGATTGGAACTGGTTGTTCTAGTTTGAGCAAAATTCTTCTAATTTGAGTAGAACTTGTGTTTTGATAAATAATTTGTGTTATGTGATTAAAATAGAGAAATAGATGGAAACTAAAAAAATGCATATTGTTTATCATAAACTTTAATGATATATTAAATAAAAATTATAGGATACATTTTAATGACATATTAAATAAAAATTATAGGATAAGTATGATTCGTAAAAAAAGTTTATAGAATATAATTTAAATATTATATAATATTATCATATCTTATTATCATATCGTGTATAAAAGGAGGATTACTGAGGTTAAAGTTGTATGTATGATTATATTTTTTAAAAATTATATTTTAGGGTTAGAGTTGTATGTATGATTATATTTTAGGGTTATATTTTAAAACTCGCAAGTCATGATACTTGTGAAGATTCCATCCGACACCGCTGAATGAATACATGAAAATGTCTTTGCTTCTCTTGCCGCTTCTTCGTCACGTTTTTTGATTTGGGCTACTATTGGATTTTGTGGAAGAGGGGTTGGCTCAACATCACTCTCAATTGCTTCCCACAAATTCATATCTTTCAAATATGATTTCATTTTGATAGCCCATGAATTATAATGATCTCCATTGAAAGTAGGTATCGAAAGAGAAAAGTTATTTGATGTCATTTAAAATCACAAGCCCTTTAGATCTATAGATCGGATACCAAATGTAGGATGATACCTAGGGCTACTGGTGTATGTATGTGCTATTCACTCGTGTATGGGAAAGAAAATAAAGATGCTTCTCTTTCTCATTTTTAAAACCTGAATACATGAACGTATTAATACAATCTGCACACCAGGTGGTGGCATTAAAATAGGAGAACAAATAGAAACATCCCAGACTAGTTCAAACTAC
The DNA here is from genome assembly GCA_008931105.1 of Oenanthe javanica. Classification (NCBI taxonomy): domain Eukaryota; kingdom Viridiplantae; phylum Streptophyta; class Magnoliopsida; order Apiales; family Apiaceae; genus Oenanthe; species Oenanthe javanica. The sequence continues at coordinate 14,952 of QRFB01000618.1, read as the reverse complement.
TAATACTTGTCCATTAACTCCTAAAAACCCTCAACTNATATATATATATATATATATATATATATATATATATATATATATATATATATATATTGTGTGTGTGTTTTTAATATAATAATAATACCTAGCGACGAAGAAGCTTAGGTTCCAAAAAGCTGTTGATCTTCTTAATATATATTATTATGATATTTTGTATAAAAGGAGGACTAATTGGGATAGAATTGTACGTATGATTATATTTTTTTTTAAATTATATTCATACTTTTTTAAAATTGGACGGTCAAGATATTTTCTATGGTTTAATAAAATTGGACGGTCAAGATCTTTTCTATGATTCACCCGGTACCATACCGACGACCACAGAACACATATATTCTTGATTAAAAATGTGATATTTTTTACAAAATAAGAAGTGTTCTCCAAAGTTCTTCAATAAATTAGTGTTCTTTTTATACAACTGCTCGCGCATAATATTATATTATATTTAAATTATAGCATATATTTTCTTTATTAAAAATAATGTTACAATCCTCCTTTTTAATAATAAAATAATTGTGTATGATAAGTAGAATATAATTTAAATATAACATTATCCTATCTTATTATGATATTTTGTATAAAAAGAGGACTACTTGGGATATAACTGTACGTATGATTATAGTTTTTTAAAATTAAATTTTATTAAAATTGGACGGTCAAGATCTTTTCTATGATTTAATAAAATTTAATTTAAATATAACATTATCCTATCTTATTATGATATTTTGTATGAAAGGAGGACTACTTGGGATAGAATTGTACGTATGATTATAGCTTTTTAAAATTATATTTTATTAAAATTGGACGGCCAAGATCTTTTTTATGATTTAATAAAATTGGACGGTCGAGATCTTTTTATAAAATTGGACGGTCGAGATCTTTTTTATGGTTCACCCAGTACCATACCGACGACCAAAACTTTTAAAGAAATTTGTTTAAAATAATATAATATAAAAGTATAGATAATATAGATATAACATGGTGATAAAATTTAATTAATGTTGATAAAATAATATTATTATTTTAATATTCATAAAATTTAATATTCATATAATATAATATAAATATAATATAATATTATTCTAACCGTGATGAGTTGTATAAAAGGAGGACTATCGGGGGTTAGAGTTGTATATAGGGTGTTGATGTCGGTCTTCTAATTTGAACATACGGGTATTGATTGGAACTGGTTGTTCTAGTTTGAGCAAAATTCTTCTAATTTGAGTAGAACTTGTGTTTTGATAAATAATTTGTGTTATGTGATTAAAATAGAGAAATAGATGGAAACTAAAAAAATGCATATTGTTTATCATAAACTTTAATGATATATTAAATAAAAATTATAGGATACATTTTAATGACATATTAAATAAAAATTATAGGATAAGTATGATTCGTAAAAAAAGTTTATAGAATATAATTTAAATATTATATAATATTATCATATCTTATTATCATATCGTGTATAAAAGGAGGATTACTGAGGTTAAAGTTGTATGTATGATTATATTTTTTAAAAATTATATTTTAGGGTTAGAGTTGTATGTATGATTATATTTTAGGGTTATATTTTAAAACTCGCAAGTCATGATACTTGTGAAGATTCCATCCGACACCGCTGAATGAATACATGAAAATGTCTTTGCTTCTCTTGCCGCTTCTTCGTCACGTTTTTTGATTTGGGCTACTATTGGATTTTGTGGAAGAGGGGTTGGCTCAACATCACTCTCAATTGCTTCCCACAAATTCATATCTTTCAAATATGATTTCATTTTGATAGCCCATGAATTATAATGATCTCCATTGAAAGTAGGTATCGAAAGAGAAAAGTTATTTGATGTCATTTAAAATCACAAGCCCTTTAGATCTATAGATCGGATACCAAATGTAGGATGATACCTAGGGCTACTGGTGTATGTATGTGCTATTCACTCGTGTATGGGAAAGAAAATAAAGATGCTTCTCTTTCTCATTTTTAAAACCTGAATACATGAACGTATTAATACAATCTGCACACCAGGTGGTGGCATTAAAATAGGAGAACAAATAGAAACATCCCAGACTAGTTCAAACTACTAATACTTGTCCATTAACTCCTAAAAACCCTCAACTACAACTGACTTATTCTTGCTGCTACTACATGCTAATTAACAGCAACGATAAAACATTTTCTTCTCAAAACACATAAAACAAATATTTAACTAAATAAAACAAATAATTAATAACTAAGTTTAAGATTATTCCAACAATTACAACAGGGCTGTTCTGACTCGTCCAAGAACCTTGGCCACTTCGCCTTATCACACGACTTCCCTTCTTTCTTATCTCGGTGAACACGTAAATAGTCTTCTTGTTTGACNACACATATATTCTTGATTAAAAATGTGATATTTTTTACAAAATAAGAAGTGTTCTCCAAAGTTCTTCAATAAATTAGTGTTCTTTTTATACAACTGCTCGCGCATAATATTATATTATATTTAAATTATAGCATATATTTTCTTTATTAAAAATAATGTTACAATCCTCCTTTTTAATAATAAAATAATTGTGTATGATAAGTAGAATATAATTTAAATATAACATTATCCTATCTTATTATGATATTTTGTATAAAAAGAGGACTACTTGGGATATAACTGTACGTATGATTATAGTTTTTTAAAATTAAATTTTATTAAAATTGGACGGTCAAGATCTTTTCTATGATTTAATAAAATTTAATTTAAATATAACATTATCCTATCTTATTATGATATTTTGTATGAAAGGAGGACTACTTGGGATAGAATTGTACGTATGATTATAGCTTTTTAAAATTATATTTTATTAAAATTGGACGGCCAAGATCTTTTTTATGATTTAATAAAATTGGACGGTCGAGATCTTTTTATAAAATTGGACGGTCGAGATCTTTTTTATGGTTCACCCAGTACCATACCGACGACCAAAACTTTTAANACTCTGTCATTGTATGATTGCATGGAAGAGGCCTTCCCTCGATTTTTTCTTTTAGATAATATTCCAGAAGTTGTTCATCAGATGGGTGGAAACGAAATCCTGGTACCTTCAAACACTTGCATATGCTGCAATCTTCTCTTTCTATTATTATTTCTTCTTACGATAATTTTCTATTTATATGGTTGTGTGTAGTATATAGGGTTACAAAAGTATCATGGTACGTAACTACGTATAGCCAAGAAAGTAGGGTTTGTGTTTCATATATATATACATTCCTGTAATGGGCCACGATATTTTACAAAAACGGGACAGTTTCCTTCAATTACTTGCAACTCAAGTTGCTGCTTAACGTAATCTTGGTTAGCTTAAAATCTATTCGATTTTTATTCTCAATATATTTTGCATAGAATATTTATTTAATAGATTTTAATGTTTTATTGCAGAAAAGATAGAATTCCTATACTTAAAAGGATTTGGGCTTAAAGAGCTAATTTGAAGTCAAATTAAAAAAAAATCGTATTTATTGGGCTACACGTGCTGCATACACTGTTTGGGCCATAACTTGCGTTCCACAAGTCAGAATTGAGTGATTTTACAGCCATGCGAAACTTATGGAATTTTCTTTAATTTAGAAGTGGTCCAATAACAGAATACAACTAGAGCAGCCCTGAGCAGAAAATAGAGCTACAAATTTTAATTAAAGAATCCTATTCAATTTAGGAATCCTATTTGTATTTGTCTTAAATAATTAAAATAATTTTATTATCATATACATACAGATCAGATTATGTATTATTAGATTAGACAATATTATTAGATTAGAGTAGTTTATTATTAGGGTAAGATGGAGATGGATGGAGGCCATGACTTTTCCATGTGACAGGGAGAATTAAAGGTTTTCTTATCCAAATCTTTTCTTTATTCTTATTAGTTTAAATATGTTTCTTTATTGTATTTGTTGTTTTACATTTTTAAATATTAGCGAGTAGTTGTTTCTAGGACTTAAGGGGAAGTCATGTTTGCACTATAATACTGGCATGATTTTCAGAGTAGTTTGATGGGTTATGTGTAATTCTAATTGATATGTTTTAATTATTGATTTATGTAATTGGCCAATATCATGAATTAATTCTATGCTAATAGAGGTATGGATCGAGAAATTTACTTACTAGAGACACACATACGATTAGCAGAATTGAATTTGAGTGCGAGAGCATCATTGGATTTCTGAGGGCGTTGATGCTCGAGAGAGATTAACACTGCTCTAATTACCTGATTAATTGAAATACTAGAAGTTGTTAATTGTGTAAACATGTTTCGAGAGTGTTAATCCTTGAGAGAGATTAACAAACTTTAGTTGCATGACCACTTTTTATAACTTTAGCTCGGAAGCCGATTATTGTGTAAGCATGGTGGACCTGATTGCCCTAGATTTTTAATATATTAAATTACTGTTATTTTATTAGTGTTAGTTTAGTTTTAATAATTAGTTAAATATTATCCTCATATATTCATTGATCTTGAAACAATCTTTGATAATTGACTTAAAATCGATAAAACCGGTCTCCTTGTGGATACGACCCGCTTGCTAATCTCTGCTAATGATAGACACTATGCGCTTGTGGTCATAGATAAAATAAAACGCATCAATATCTCAAATGAAAATTACTATCAAATGAAAAAAATAAAAATAAAGCTAAGTATATGTGAAATGAAACTCGAAAACACAGTATAAACTCATTAAAATTATAAGGGCATTAAATCGAAGTAAAATGTTTTTCGGCTGTTTTGATAAAAATTTACTTAAATTCATTTCCAGTTAAGGGTGTTTATAAAAAATGCTAGTTTTTCAATTTTGTTTCGATTTTATTATCTTTTAAATTTTTTTGCAAAAATACAGTATGCAACTAAAAGTAACCAAGTATAACTTTTTTATATAAAATTTGTAATTAAATGCAATTGAATGTAACTTTTTTGGAAAAAAATAAAGTTACTCGTAATTGCATTTGAGGTTAATTTATTTTAGTTGAATGAGGTTACTGCAAAAACCATATTTTTGCCAAAAAAAAAGAAGTAAAGATGGTATTTTTGCAAAATATAAAATAAAAAAACATATTTTTACAAAAAAATTAATAAAAATTTAGATATTTTTCAAACAAGCCCTTAATTTTATCCTCATTTGTTGAAGGATTTTTTTAAAAACATAAGGACCCGTTAGGATTTTAGATAACCAGATTATTGTACTTTATTTGAATTAATTAAATATAAATATGTAAAATTTAATATTGAAATTTAATTTAATATAAGTAATGTATTTTATATAGTTTATTTGTATATTTATTAATTATATTTATTTAAATTACTAAACTTACTGTTAAAAAATAAATATCAAATAGTATAAAACATAAATATAACATAAGCATATAATACATATTAATTTAAGCCAAACTTCAAATTATACATATTTAAATACCCTAGTATATTTATCATAGTAAATTAATATATATAACTATTTATTAAATTATTTTTAAGTGTAAAATATATTAAATACCCTATTATATTTATCATTGTACCATACATATATGTAAGGGGTCAAATTTATACTATTTATTAAGTTCTTTTTAAGTGTAAAATATTTATATCATGAAATTTAACGTAACAATATTTGTTTAATTAAATAGTCGAGTTCTACATTAATGAAAATGTAAAAATGAGTTAAAATATGAACTTTTAAAAATAAATGATAAATCTTACATTTAAATTTAACATGTTATTTAAAAGAATTTTGTAAAAATAATACAATTTAAAGAATAAACTCATGTGATGCACGGGGTTTTTTAGGTAATTATATAAAAATAGACCCATCCAACAATTTTTCAATATTATTCTATTATTATCCATATGGATTATAGAGTTTATTCAACATTTTTTAGTATAATATAACATATATTGTGCTTTTATTAATATTATAATATTAGAGACAAATATATTGACTACTCATATATTTTATTTTTTTATTTTTTATATTGTTTAATATTTTTCAACTTTAAAAATGAATAATTAAAATTCCAGGAAAATATTTTAGTGCAAAGAACATGTGTTTTTTAATTATTTTTTTTGTGCCATTTCTAATTTTAAAATTGTTAACAACTAAAATAATTGATTATTATTAAAATATTTTGTTGTAGTGAATTACTATTTTCAAACTTTTTATAGTAATGCAAAAGTGACACACTAAGTTTACACCTCCTATTTCTAATGGTCTACATTCTAATATTTTAATAACTTTTTTTTATTATACTTGGTGTCCGGATCAGGCTTTCGTGCAACTCCACTAATCCCATATTAGTAGATGACAAGCTCAACATCCCACCGTCGAGGCAGCCACTTGATCACACAAATCTCCCATTCACTCCCACTTCTACCTAGGGTGGTATTTTATTAACTTAAAAAAAGAATATATTATTAATCAAATATAATCCAATTTTTCAAGTGATTTCTTATGTTTCAATAGGTGATGGGGGCATACAATCAGCTTTCATGGCCTTTGGTGAAATCAATAACCAAAAAAGTCTGACTTCCTTAGAAAGTTACTTTGGCTGGTATTATCGTTTTTATGAACTTACGACAGAAAGTATCCATCCTAAGTTCACCAACTTTAATAAATGCCACCTTCCGCCATTTAAAATAGCCATTTTTAATATTATTTTTAATAACTTAGGACGGATCAGTGTAAAAAGCTACTGCCTCTTCCTGTTTGCCTTATTTCCATTTTTTCTTATAAAACACTATCTTCGTATCATTTGTTAGATAAAATGACATTCCATGCACAAATTATAACTTCCATTAATGTAAGTATTTAAATTTCAATCTCCTCTACTTTGTTTTAAGCATTTGATATGATTACTATTTGATTTCAATGCAAGTTCATCATTTATATGTATGTGTGTGCATATGTAGATAATATTCATATTATTCATTTGTAGATGTCTTTAGATCATAGTTTGATCACTCGAAGAATTATTCCCGGTGGTTATGATTTTTCGAATGAATATTGTAAGGGGGTAAATGGATACTCATTCAAGTTATGAAGATCAAGTTCTGCGGTACTTGTTAAGGGAAGTTGTTATGGTGACAATGTAAGCAATTATTACGGAACTCTGCAAGAAATTCTAAAACTAACATTCAGTGGCGGAAATCCATATAGTAATATCCACACAATCATCACATATAGATCTCAATTGTTGACTGCAAGAACTAATAATGCTAACACGAAACCCCTTCAAGAAAAAGTGTCAAATACCACATCGATAGACTTTTCAAAATTCTTCCTTTTAAACTGATTTGAAGGTTTGGTCATCTTAACAATATATTTTTATATGTTCCTGTGCAAAGAAATGGCATGCCTTTTCACTACTAGGCATAATTTTCATTTTAAATGGACTTAAATAAATTTTCGGTTCACTTAAGCTACTTTAAGCTAACTTTTTTCTTAAGTTGGCTTAGACATATTAATAATGTATTATGAGATGTGTTTTTGCAAAAATATGAAAACTTATATCACTTGTAGGCAAACTTTTGAATCTAAATGAATTTTCGGGTAAATTATCTACTTTGAACTAACTTTTTTTCATAATTCTACCTTTTCAACAAAATTCAAGGCTTGTAAATCTTGATAATGGATTATGAGATGTTTTTGTGCAGAAAGTGATATACTTTTGCAAAGTTATGAATCTAAATGGATTTTCGGCTCACTTATGCTAATCCGAACCAATTTTTTCCACAATTTCAGTTTTTTAACCAAATATAAGACTTTAACACTTTAATAATATATTACGAGTTCTGTTAGTGTAAAAAATGAAATCCTATTTCTCATATTTTTTCAACTGGCCTGTCACCAAATGGGTGCTCTGCCAGATAAAATTACGAGTGAAATCTAACCCTCCTCCTTTATCCAGGCTTGGGACCGGCAATCTCAGTGTATACAACACGACATAGGCGGAGTTACCCCCCCCCCACACGACTACAACTGTAACTTGAACTCTACATGAGATTCTTTTATCCATGTCCTTCATATCCACTAGTGCCTTCAACTTGAATGTTTCCAAACCTAAGTCTTTTAAGCACTTGTACCCCCTCGTTAACACACAGAAAATGTTTAATTCCTCAAATTTTTTCTTGAACATCAGCATTTCATATCGTTATTCAAAGCATAATTCTCAGTTGTCTGCTAGGATATATACAGATTACTTCTAGAGGAACCGTTGCTTCTTCCCACTTAGACACTCCACATAGTCTTCTTCACAATGCCTCATCCTCTTCTCAGGTTGGCGTTTAAACATGCTACAAGACAGCTCGTTGGTTTCATCACCCCATAAGTCGGACAACTCGAGAGATGAGAAATCCAAAATCACATCTACCCCGTCCCAAGTTGCGTCTGCTGGTGAACCAACAAGATCAGCCCCTCCTATTTTAAAATTCCAGAAATCATCCGGAATTTCTTTATCGCATTCCATGGTATAATCTACTTGATCGTCGACATTTATTGCTTGAACTCGAGTAGCATCTGCTGCTTCAAGTATCATTAGCTCATCTTGAACATCAGTAGTATCATCATCTAAAATTACGATATTGCATTTACCAGCCCCATCCAAACCTTTGTATGATCCATCTCTTTTTACATTCTCTCCCGAAACTCCAACTGATACCTCTTGCACAATCGCAGCTCCCTCCTCTAATGAAGAATTCGGAAAATCATGCCCTTGTTGAGGATCTAACATTATTGGAACTAGAGGTAACTCCTGGACAAATCCAGCTCCACCACTTGTATCGTATGAGATCTCCGTTTGATTTTGGTAATCATCAGCTCTACCATGTAGCGTTCCTGCCATTCCCATCCATATTTTCTGCAAGTAGTTGATTTAATTCCACAAACCAACCATTCTTGTCCCAATCTGTTGTGACCACCTAACTGCCTCTCAACATCCGAAGCTATGTTGATTATTTATGCATCCATTTGACGGTGAAAATCTTATTTCGGTGNGCCATTCCCATCCATATTTTCTGCAAGTAGTTGATTTAATTCTGCAGACCAACCATTCTTGTCCCAATCTGTTGTAGACTCATCCAAGGTTTGATCACCACCACCTAACTGCCTCTCAACATCCGAAGCTATGTTGATTATTTCTGCATCCACTTGACGGTGAAAATCTTGTTTCGGTGCTGTTTTAGCAGGACACATAGAAACTTCCTTTATAATCTTACAAAGAACATAATTGTCAATCCCAAAGAGTGAATACTCATGCATAATCCAGTGACCGTGATCCTCATCATCAACGACCTTCTTCTTAGCCTTTTTGCCGTTATTATCTTCATAAAAAGTTAAGAGCCTATTGTATCCAATACCATTGCCAGCCTTGTTCATTACTGTAGGATGATACCTAGGGCTACTGGTGTATGTATGTGCTAATCACTCGTGTATGGAGAAGAAAATAAAGCTGCTTCTCTTTCTCATTTATAAAACCTGAATACATGAACGTATTAATACTATCTGCACACCAGGTGGTGGCATTAAAATAGGAGAACAAATAGAAACATCCCAGACTAGTTCAAACTACTAATACTGGTCCACTAACTCCTAAAAACCCTCAACTACAACTGACTTATTCTTGCTGCTACTACATGCTAATTAACAGCAACGATAAAACATTTTCTTCTCAAAACACATAAAACAAATACTTAACTAAATAAAACAAATAATTAATAACTAAGTTTAAGACTATTCCAACAATCACCCCCATAATCTTAAATTTACGATGCACTTCTCTTCATTTGATGCACTTCTCACCACCATCAATTTTGATGCATATCTCATCAACAAAAAATTTTAAATTTTTTAAAGGAACTTTGGAGCACTTCTCCCCATGGTGCACATAATCACCTATAATTCTAAAGGAGAGGTTCTCCCTCGACCAATTGTGGCATGATTTCTTCATCAATTTTGAATCTACAATTCTTTGCCAGATGCCCATATCTTTTGCATTTGAAGCATTGTGGCTTTCCTTTATGCCAACAATCCTTTTCTTCATGACCGATCTCATGACAGTGGTTGCATTGAGCTTTATTGCCTGTGCCTTTTGAGAATGAAGTTTTAGCTAATAAGAGTCCCTCAATTTTTTCTCCACTTCATTCCTCCCTCATTGATCTCCTTTGGTCTATGGCACTAAGGGCATTGACTAACTCCATTACGGTTATTTTGAATAAGTCTTTGGAATCTTCAAGTGAGGATATTTTAGACCCATATTTTTCAGGAACGCTCACCAGAATTTTATCAACCACCCTCTCATTGGAAAATGGTTCACCAAACAACTTAATTTGATTAACAATGCTCATAAGTTTACTCACATACTCCTTAATGGTTTCATTCCCCTTCATCCGCTGCATCTCAAATTCTCGTTTGAGATTCAAAACTTGCATCAACTTTGTTTTAGCATTTCCCTCAAACTCTTCCTTTAGCATGCTTCATGCCTCCTATGGTGACTCGCAAGTCATGATACTTGTGAAGATTCCATCCGACACCGCTGAATGAATACATGAAAGTGTCTTTGCTTCTCTTGCCACTTCTTCGTCACGTTTTTTGATTTGGGCTGCTGTTGGATTTTGTGAAAGAGGGGTTGGCTCAACATCACTCTCAATTTGTTAAGAATTAGTGAGTTTTGATGATAACAAATTACTTAGGATTTTNCATCAACAGAAAATTTATGCATATTTTACATATTCATAAATAGGGGGAGATTGTTAGGAATTATTGAGTTTTGATGATAAAAAATTACTTAGG
>QRFB01000617.1:0-86147 GCA_008931105.1 Oenanthe javanica | reverse complement strand
TTGCTCCAGTGACCAACCTGTCCACAAGACCAACATGGTTTGTTTGCCTTTGGTTTCTTAGCCATCTTCTTGTCAGTTTTAGGCTTGTTATTCTCCTTCTTAGTGACAGACTTTCTTTTCTGTCCAACAGTCACTACGTTCACCTTCGAACTCCCATGTTCAGCAGGCATCACATGTCCCTGTTTGGACTTGTGTTGTTCCTGCACAGAGATGTCCAACATCAAGTTAGTCCAGGTGATCTCTCCTTTCTGTCTTTTCAGGGAGAGAGCAAACTCTTCCCAAGACTTCGGGAGCTTTTCAATCACCGACATAACCTGAAACTTCTCAGGAAAGTCCATTCCAGACTCCTTCAAAGCATGTACCAACATCTCAAACTCATGCACTTGCTCAGTTATGGATTTTGAATCCACCAGCTTGAAATCAAGGAACCTTGCCACACTATACTTTTCCAGACCTTGTGAGTCAGTATTATGTGTCTGGTCCAGCTTCTCCCATAAGAGCTTAGCAGTGTAAGAATCTGATGAATAAACATCGAACAGAGTGTTCGCTAAAGCTGCCAGAATTGCAGCCCTAGCCACACCATCCTTTTCTTCCCACATAGAATAAGCCTTAACAGAGTCAGCTTTTTCTTGATCAACAACTGGTGAAGCATACTNGGTGAAGCATACTGCACCACCGGCCATAGACCCTTTACCGTTAGCCACAGTTTCATCTTTTTCTGCCAACGAGAAAAATCAACACCCCCACCGAATTTATCAGGCATGCCCGACAAATCAATGGGCTGTGGGAAACGGTACGTGGTCCAATCAATGGCAGATGCAGTAACCCCAGACCCAGAACCAGTAGCACCAACAATAGGAGTTTCAGTTTCGTTAACCATCTTGTAAATTAACAATATATAACACTATTAATCTCTTCAAGATTGCTGGACCGTAATTAAAAACTACACACAATAATGGGGCAGTTATATAAACAGTTTAACAAGAACAGGCAGATTAAACTAATTAACAAAACAAACAATGAAGGCAGAAACAGGATATATAGATCAGTAACTGTAATGACAAGAGAAAAGATAGAAGTCTTAGCTCTAACAGAAACTTTTTCGCATACACTGATAGAACCAATGAACAGTTGAGTCGTCAAGCCTTGCTAGAAGTCTTGACTGTTCTTGAAGAGATTATTGCCCCACTACGCTGTGTTGGGTTGCAGCAATATCACTTCCAGGATAAAACAGCACAGAATACTTCATCCACAGATACGTAGCACTCAACAGCGACCTGCACCTCAGTTAGCCCAGAAAACCTTATGCAAAAAAACTGTATGAATATGTTTGTGGATGATACAGAGTATGGCTGCTAGGATTTTCTCAAACTTGTGTTCAAAATTCGTCCCCGCTATCTCCAACGTTTTTATGTATATATAATACAATAAAACGTAACAGCAGATAAAACATTAATTAAAATAATTATTCTGACTTAAAAGGCATTTAATAGAATATTCAGAATCAGTTACAGTCTTCAGAGTTTACTGTCAAAAATTCTGTGACAGCATCTTTTATAAAACTGACAGGAACTTTTATAAAAACTGTGACAGCAACTTTTATAAAATCTGTTGACAGCACCTTTTATAATTCTGTTGACAGCACCTTTTATAAATCTGTTGACAGCTACTTTGTTGACAGTAAGTTTTTCTCCGACAGTAACTTTCTGTGACAGCACCTTTGCAAATCCTTGACAGCAACTTTGCATTATGCTGACAGTAAGTTTTCTCTGACAGTAACTTTTGATTCATTATTCATATTAAAATAATATTTAAAGTCATAATTAAATTAATTAAGCATGTAATAAAATTCCTCGCTCAGGTCGCCTCGCGTACGCGAGACACCGAGACATTCGCCCAAATCGCCCTTCGACCCGACCCGACCCGAGTCGAGTCGTGTCGTGGCGTGGCGAGGCGGCGGAACGTGTGTGTGCGCGAGGGCACACTAGTACACCATGCACACTCACATGTTTTAGTAGTTGACACTACCCTTGCACATATATGCATATAAAGCGTCTCCACCCATATTACATATTCAATGTGGGACAAACTCTTTAAACTCATTTCAAACTAGCAACTTCTACTCAATTTATCTATGAATTACACTAAGAAAATGTCTTAGATCCAAACATGAAAGTTTAAGTCCTCATATCAAGTAACAACTTTCAATCGTTAGTTTCCGGAAATTACATGAAGAACATATATAAAATATGTCTCAAACTTTCCATTTTCTAACACACCATCCTACAAAACAACGCAAACGCTACATCACAATCACCCTCCCTAGCACACCCCGCTACCATTGTATTCCACGTAAACTCATTCGCTTCCACTCCCTCCACCTCCATTCTCTCAAACAAACCATAAGCCTCCTCAATTCCACCAACACTAAAACACCCACAAATCATCGAAGTCCTCGACAACATCTCTCTCAATCATTCTATCAAACACATACCGAGCATACACAACACACCCACATTTCCAATACATATCAACCAACCCATTAAAAACCTCCAACCCCAAACCCAAACCCATCTTTAAAATCACACAATGCACTTCCCTACCCTTATTAAAATCCATCAACCCAACACAAGCTTTCAACACAAATGCAAAAGTATACTCATTAGCCACATTTCTTGAATCTTGAAACAGTGAAAAGTAGTCCAATGCATGATGATAATAACCAGTGAATGCAAGAGATGAAATCATCCAATTAAATGCAAAAACAGATGGGTTTTTAGTTTCTTGAAACATTAATTTAGCAGATTTGAGATCCCCACAACTTGCATAAAATCCAACAAGTTTGGAACCCAATGAGTCAAAGTCCAAGTCAACACCTGAAGCTAACAAACAACAATGGACTTGTTTGCCTGGTTTCAAGGCTTTTGATTTCATGCATTTCTGTAATAAAAACAACAAGGAGCTTGTTTCACATGCATGCAAGTTGTTGAATACTGAGCGTTTCATATTGTCCACTAATTCATTGCATGACAAACATATTTTACAAGCGCAACTGTTAGTGTGCGTTATACACTATTACATGTATGGAGAACCTCGGTAAATCAATATTGAAATAATGTTGAAAATAACATTTTTTAATAAAAAAATGAAAATATCATTTTTAAGAGATGGTGGCTAAAAATAACGGATTGTTTACCCAATTAGCAAATGAGTATAATAGATATAATACCCCTGCTCAACTAAACATCGTATCAATCTATTAACCTCTTTCAACAATGTGTGTCATGTAATTTAAATATATACAATAATTTTTATTGTTATCCAAATCTGAAATGGGTATTAGGTCTTTTCACCCCTTCCTTAACGGCTATTAGGCATGTTACCCAACTTTCGATTGCGTAACAAGTCTTTTAAAAATAAAAAAAATTCCCAACACTCCAACTACATATGCAGATCGGTTGTTATCCATATATGAGATAGGTATTATATAATACCCGATTGGTGAATGCGTCTTTCATCCGTCATTTTCAACCACTTATTCTCAAAATTATTATTATGTTCGATATTCTATAAAAACTTGTTATTTAGCTCCTTAACCCATCAATATTCGATTAGATTATTTATTTATTGAAGTTTAACCGCAGTTTGAGTTTGGTTTCCGGCAAGTATGACTCTCATATTTAAAATTAATATTTTTAAACTTCATAAATTAAAAGATTTAAAATACTCCCTCCGTACATATGTCACTTTTGTAAAAAAAAAATTCAAAATATTTGTCACTCTATTTTTCCAAAGAAATTTTATAAAGAATTTTTTAAAAATTATCCTTGTACTACTATTTCCGATGTTTGACTAATTTAAATATACAAACAACTCATCTTTATTTAATGCAATTAACAGGGATAAACAAGAAAATAAAGTATCTTCCTAACCTTTTTTTAATATGCGTAATTTTTTTTAAAGTGATATGTAAAATGAGACGGAGGGAGTATATATTTTTATTTTAAAAAAAATAAAAAGATATTGTATATAATTTAGCTACATCATTAAAATGTCTTTACATGTATGTAATAAAGTTAAATGATTTATATAATTAAAAAGAGGGATTATTAAATTATATTATAAATATAAACTTTCATTAATAGAATAGTTCGAAATAAAACCAATCATTATAAATAAAAGATTATAATTTTTAAAAGAAGTAATATTTTTTTTCTTTTGATTAATTTTTAGAATATCCATTAATATCGGTTTAATATATATTGATATAGAAAAAATTGAACTCAACAACTTAGAAAGAATAAAGGATAGCTCACTGAGTTACTCCCCTATCCCTCCATCTGATAATAGGTGTTTTATTTAACTTTTTGGGGATTTAATTAATTCAACTTTGACTATAAATTAAAAATTATCTTTTCACATTTTTAAAAATGGAAATATATGTTTAAAATTGATTAGAATATCCACTATATATTCTATGTAGTATTTAATTAGAATAGAAAAAGTGGTTTCATTATTTCTCTCAATTCTCTCTCGAGCCGCCTCCTTTTATTCTTTCTCAAACATACTCTCCTTTTATTCTTTCTCAAACATAGTCGTAGGGGCTTCCAGTGGAAAACCTCAATATCTTAGTTTCATGTTTCCTTTCATTTTTCAATAAAAATTCTTAAATAGTAAATCATCGGAGCATCTGGATTTTCTTTCTTCTCCGATCAAATGGGTGGTTATTGTGTTTCGAGGAGTCCGGTTTCTCTTTTTTTTGTAGTTTCGTTTTCTGGATCTAAGGCTTGCTTTTATTTTGAAATTTTATTTTTAATTTGCAATTTCAGTTTGGTTGTAGTTTCTCTTTGGTGAGAGTTTTAGTGTTTCTCTCCTTTGTTTATGAGAGTATGATATTTGATTCAGTGATAAAAGTTTTCAGAAGATTTGAGATTGTAATTATGGTCGATAGCTCAAACTGGATTAGCTCCAAGTGGTGAAACGGGTACAT
Organism: Oenanthe javanica; assembly: GCA_008931105.1. Classification (NCBI taxonomy): domain Eukaryota; kingdom Viridiplantae; phylum Streptophyta; class Magnoliopsida; order Apiales; family Apiaceae; genus Oenanthe; species Oenanthe javanica. The sequence goes on along the minus strand of QRFB01000617.1, from coordinate 81,157 downwards.
GTAAATATATCATCTAAAACAAATGACGTGATTGTATCTCCAAAAAGAATGGATTAATCAGCTATTTTTTCTGTTTTATGTTTGTTCGACGTGACTATTTTTGTAGATATCGTATGACTTTTTATTATTGAATTAATAATTACTCAAAAAAGGTAGTATTTAATTAAAAATTAATTAATTTAATTAACAAAAGTCAAAACAACATAATCATTTTCAGATGTAGTGAGTATGAAATTATATTAATTTCAGTCAAATAATTAAAAAGTACAATGTACTTTATATATTAATTTTCAAACAAAAGAGTAAAGTGTTATTTTATGAGAAAAAAGTTCCTAAAATTAACTGGAGATAAATTACCTCAATTTACATGCATTTTTAGTATAAAAATTTAATGACTTTTTTGTAATAATAGAATTATCCTCATATATTTACAAAATAGTGTTAATAGCGTATTATATTTGAGAATAAGGAAAGATTTATCTTATGTAATTTTTCCTAAAATGGTGAATAAAATAATTGTGTTTGATAATTATGGTATTTTGATATACACAATTTTTGTAGATATTATTTTGATTGTACATAAAAAAATATCATAATTATCAAAATACAATTGTTTTATTCATTATCTCAAGTAAGTTAGTAAGATCAATCTTGGGTTCCTCATTCTCATTATATTTTGAGTCAACTTTAGATAATTAACTAAAGGCGCTTATTTTACCCCGATTAAAAATCTGAATTAAGGGGGTGGTTGTGCCTAGGATTGTGCATTCGGTTAAAACTGAATCGAACCGAATTTTTTTTCGGTTAACCGAAACCGAAATGTCTAAAAAATAGCTACCGAAAACCGAACCGAAATTTATTCGGTTTTAAAACCGAACCGAAATAAATATTACGGTTAATACCGAAAACCGAAATTTACTACAAATCAGCAAAATTATAAAAAAAACATAATTTAGCAAAGTTATTAAACCATAAACACAAGTCCACTGTCCCATACTACTGACTTCAGACTTGAAAGTACTTGATTTATGAGTTTAACTCAGTTTACATTTGAAAAAAAAACTGATTGTCATAATGCTAGCCTGATTGTAGCTTTTGTTGTCATCCCTTATAAGTTATAAGTAAAGAATGATGACTAACAATGGAGAAAGATTTGTTTACGCACTCTTTGTCATAGGATGTCCTCCATCAAATTTTCCTCTGGTCATCACCTTTTTCTTGCAAAGGCAGTAGCAAAACACTCCAGCTGCAACAACAACAAGTAATCCACCTGTAACTATGCATATGACAATTCCTTTTGACGTCGTTGATGATCTTCGACGATGACATGTTCCTTTACTGAAAGGAAAAACATGTGAACTGGACTTAAATGAATGTATATTCAAAACTTTAAAAATAAAAAAATATTAAATATATATTATTTCGGGTTTTTTTTCGATTTTGCGGTTATCCGCGGTTAATAACCGAATAACCGAATTACCGAAATTTCAAAAAAAGGCTACCGAATACCGAACCGAAATTCTTTAATTTGGTTAACCGAACCGAATTTTTTTCGATTTTCGATTCGGTTTTCGGTTAACCGAACCGAATGCACAACTTGTTCCCAGGGCTGCTCATGAGTTGTAAAAACCGACCAAACCCGACCTTTATTTAGGTCGAACAAACCGAACCAACAAAACCCGAATTATGAATGAGTTATTTTTTTGTTAGGCTGAATAAGTTGAGTTGGGTTAGAGTTTAATAAATTTTAACTCTAACCCAACTCAACCCAACCCGTTTACATATAATGCATTTTAATTAAATATTTTCTGCAAATTTTGTCCAGTTTTATACATTTTTTGCAGAAAATATTTTCTGCACTATGTAGATCTATGCAGATTCTGTCCAATTTTATGCATTTTCTGCAGATTTTTACAGATTTTATGAATATTTTCTGCATATTATTCATATTTTCTGCAATAAATATTTTAAACCGACTCAACCCTGAATCAAACCGAACTAATTAGGTTGAGTCAGAGTTGGGTTATATATATTTTTTTCAATTAATGGTTTGAGTTTTTATAAAAACGAATTAATTGGATTAGATCGGAGTTGAGTCAAAAACCAACTCAACCCTACCCATGTGCGGTCCTAGTTGTGCCCAGCCTGTGTACTTAACCCTATACGAGCAGAAGGAATAGTAATAAAAATCATGGTTGCTAAATGCAGTAAAGAATTACTCCGTGCAGTAACCGAAATTACACTAATATCCCTGACCTGTTTTTTGTGCAAAATTGAAATACTAGAGCATTTAATACATTCATTCAATGTTCCTCACTTCTCTAACTATATTAAATAAATGGTCAATGATTTATACGTTTACGTTTAGTTTTTTCATTCTATTTATTTGTTTTTGCTTAGCAACACATCGTGTCATTTTTATTTTATTTATTTTATATAATATGTTTATACTATTATATATTATTATAATATAATTTTATAAGACATAATATTTATGTTATTAGATTAAAAAAATTATTATTTAAATTAATTTTTTATGATATATATTACTCCCTCCGTCCCCAATTAGTTGTCCACTTTGTTTTTTGTGCAGTCAAATTAATTTATTTTGGACTGTAATTTAAGAATAACATATAATTAAAAAAATAAAATTTTATATTATATATATAATCTACTTTAAAATGTATTTTTTTAATTTTTTAAAATTATAAAAGAACTTAATCAAAAACTAGTTAAGTTGATCACAAGAAGTCAAAAAAGGACATGTAAAACATCATATATTAATATTTAAGTTATAAATTATAAATTTAACAGATCAATAAACAATAATATTGTGCTCGGTTAAAATTTTATATTAGTCCATTTTTATGAAAATTTCATGTGTCTTTTATAAAAATTTGCTTGCTAAATTTTTTATATCAAACAAATATATATTTAATTGATACGAGTAGTTAAAAATTAATTTATATAACAATTAATAATTATTTGTTGTGTATTTATTATTCTCTTGTTTTTCACTAAATCTTTCAAAAGATTAATTTATTTTATTTCTTCTTCTTTTATATTATATATTATGACACGAGAAAATTTCATATCAATAAGTTTCTTATTCAAATGTAATTACAATTTTATTTATTTTAATTCATTTTTAATAAGAAAAAAATCCATTTCTTAAAAAAAAGATATAAAAGATAAAGGTGTATATTTATTTTTCATATTATAAAAGTAGTCCTTATGTGTTTAACCGTAGAGTAAACATATAATGACTACTTTTTTATATATAAAAGATTTTTACTCCAATAATTATGATAAATTAAAAAATAATAATTAAACATACACTACACAAATTATAAAAAGAATGGATAATTTATTTATTTTGAATAAAAAGAAAGAATAAAGTTGTATGAATAGCTGATTAGTTGTATGAATAGCTGATTATCGAGACATGCACCGTTAAGGTCCTTAAATGTAATTTCTCATAACTGCATAAAGCAATTCTTTACTGCATTTAGCGATCTTCCATGCGCTTCCCTTTCCATCACATCTTATCGCGCGGGAAAACTTACATACAAAATAATACATAACTCTCTCAGTCTCTCTACTGTGCATGTTTATTTGAAACAAAGCAGTGTCAAATAACAAAGATCCCAGAGCTCTACGTTATCATTATTTCAAGATTTTCTCTCTCATTACCCGTATTTATCTCTCTCTCTCTCTATATATATATATATATTTTTCTTGATTTTTTAGTTGTAAATATTCAAGATTTATTATTGTTTACATTGCAGAGAACAAAGATGATATAGCAGCAGCTCTTGATTCAAACAAATTTGATTCCATCATCAAACAAGTAGAGGACTTGCATCTCCATGGTATCTATGTCTATTTCTACATATACTTAATATATCTATGTTATGGCTATAATGTCAGTGTGTTATAAATGAAAATGCTACGATTTTGATGTCATTGTAATTTTTGAAATAATATGTTAATGTATTAGAGTAGTGTTGGGGACCCCAAAAATTGTTTCAAAATTTTTCTCAAATGACTAGTTTTGATTCGTGGACGCATATTTATACAGGCGGAGTCCCATATTATTGTTAGGAAAGTTATCATTTACGTATATGACAACTCAGCATTTGAGAAAAATTTTGGGGTCCCATATTATATTGCAAGTCGACTAATTACATTACAGTAGACATCAATTTTTTCTTGATTTCGGGCTTTTTTTTTTGTTTAACTGCAAACCAAGAAAAAAGAAAATAATTGCAAATACGTCATGTTAAGTTACCTGTTCTCATGAAAACTTAGGTGTTACTAGAATGACTTATCGGGATCTTATATGCTAATAATCTACAGCTCCAAACCCACTATTCTTTTTTAACCAAAAAGAAGACAGGTACTCGCTAGGGTGTTACAATGCTGCCGATGGTTTGGGCTTGAACACATTGTCTATTATGAACTTCATTGTTTTTTATTTGTTCGAAGACTGAGAGATGTGTTACTTATAATTTAATTATTCAAATAAGGAAACGAGTTTTAGTTTTGCTTTTGAAATCACAAAGTGGTAATGCAATTTATGTTGTTGTGAATTTGGTTTTAAGATTAAAAGTCTAACACTGGTCTAATCATATTAAGTTTTTCACAAGTATGAACACGATGCTAGTTTAAATTATCTTTTTTAGCTCAGGTTAGAACTTTGGTACTAGTTAAGCCCCAGGTAATTTGAAATCATAGTCTCGCCAATGGTTCTAATAGTAACCATATCATCATTCTTGAATAAAGTCTATGTAATCTGTATATTCTTGCAGTCAAGAAGCCGAGAGAGCAAGTTGCAGATGCAGAAACCCTTTTGAATCTTATCAGCACTTTGACGGCAATAGTTAAACATCATGACAACTCATTTTCAACCACTCATGACATTAAAAGAGTGATCAGTCTTTTTGACAAAAGGTGCATGATTGACAAATTGAAAATGATAGAAATGGCCGAGTACTTGGCTAGGAAGTACCAAAAGAAAATTGATCAAGCCAAGTACTTAGAGGAGAAGGTGGAGAAGAGGAAAAAGGAAGATGAAGAAATAGAGAGGTTGTCTGAAGAATTGAGAAGACAGGGAAAGTGCAGAATATTCAAAGACCCTGATAGAGTTTAGTTCAAGCTGAGAAATGGAGTAACAACCAAAATCAGACTCAAGTTTGTCCTTTATTACCCTATACAAACTCTCAAAATTGCTGCTGACATGCTAAATGGTGCAATTCTAATTGAAGAGGTCATGGCCAGACAACAAATCCTCCATGCAATTGAAGAGATCAAATCAAGGCAAGAGAAAGAAAGGAAAGAAAGATATGATCATGCCAATCATCAACAACAACAAAATAGGTAGACTTGATATCTTGTATTAATTTGTGAAATTGACTTTTCCCAAATTAGGGGAGATTGTTGGATCAAATCAAGCATACTCTATGTAATTATTTGTCTTGTTGTAACATGTTTAGAACTTCTGTATTAGGATTAGTGACTTAGTCATTTCAATGTATTATTGCAGTTAGAAGTATGATCAAATTGTAATTCCAAGTTGTAATTAAAGTCAAAGAATAAAGTCTGTTAAAAGATTCAAGTTGAATCATGCAACTAGACAAAGAAGACTTGTTGAAGAATAAGAAATGCAGTCTGAGAATTCGACTAAGGCAAATACACATTCGAGAAGTCACCCCATTCGAGAAGTCAGAAACATGCAACTAGTCGAGAAGTCTCAAATCACTCATTGGCTCAGTATTCGATCGAGAAGTGTTCATTCGAGAAGTCAAGAAACTAAAGCCAATCGAGTAGTGTGAAATGTCATACATTCGAGAAGTCCAGAATAAACAATTTGAGAAGTTAGCCAAAGGAGCATTCGAGAAGTAATAGGACTGAACCAATCGAGATATCTCAGTTTCAAGTATCCATTCGAGAAGTCTAGATTAATCGAGAAGTCATCAAATGAAGTATGCAATCAAGAAGTATAGTCATTCTAGAAGTAAGTCATTCAAGGACTAATCGAGAAGTCACAGCATGTACCCAATCGAGAAGTCAATCACTATGACTTCTCGAATCAAAATCAATAGAGTACTCGACTGTTCAAAGAGCTATTTTCAAGGAGAATTGCAGAAGAATAAGACAAGTAATTTGCAGCACTGTCATTACAGGGTCAGTCAAACCTGTAATGAGAGAGACAAGTCTATAATGAAGCTTGGAAGATACATAAGAAAAATGACAGAAGAGATAAGACAGAAAGCTATAGACTGCCAAAAGATAGTGTTAGTTAGAAATAGATAGTAGTCAAATGTAAAGTTATATTTGTCTATTTCTAGTTTTAGTTTAACTTACTAATGAAAACATGTGCCAAAAGACATGTTGTCTATATAGGCTTAGCACTGTTTCATTAGTAGGTATCTTTGAATTTATCAAGTTCATATTTTGTATCTTCTAAGAACAAGAAACTGAAATTCACACTGAATTTCATATTGTAGCAAGTTCAATTCTAGTACAAATTAAATTGAATACTATATTCTGTGTTTGCTTTATTTCTTGCATTATGCTTATGTAAACACTTGTATTGTTAAGCAACACACAACAAACACACAGTTCATCAAAATCAAAAAGAGCATATAAAAATTTGAAGTATACATTCATCCCCCTTGTACACTTCTGTGAAACTCTAATTCCTAACAAAAAGTACCAATGCAAAACCTTGATTTAATTATATTATAGACTTTATAGTAAATAAAAATGGGCATACATCTATACAATACACAATACATGCAAGTATACTAGTCATCCACATAGCCTTGCTGATTTACCTTCCCTGGTAGATGACAAATGCATACAGCATTTAAGGATCATAGCTAGATCATTTGCATGGACTTGCAAATGCTGATTATATACACAATGATATATATAAGTGAACTGAAGATGGAGTTGAGCATTTAGATCAGTGTTATAGCAAGTAGGCAAAATCGAACACTTGCACTAGCTATGAGGATACAAACCAAAAATCTTGCTCAATGGTCCGTTTGCCTCATTATCAGCACCTTAAGCATTTAACCAAAAAGTCCATTAAATGGGGCCATGATACAGTGGAACCTCGATAAATGAATATCCAACAAACGGATAATCTCATCAAATGAATAATTCTTTCCGGTCCGAACGTAATAGCCTAATAGGGATAGTGTATTTTCAACTTCAATAAATGAATAAAATTCTCAGGGGCCAAGGGTATATTCATTTACGAGCTTAAATGTAGATATTACTTTTTGATATCAACTAAGAGCAGATGGACCTGGCTGCATATAAGCACCAATGCCCCTCCGGCCTGTACAATGAGATTCTCAGTAGTGCAAATAGCTCACATCTTGAGCCTATCATATTTGTTAAGAAAATAGAACTCTACCATAGATTCAGGTATATGGCATGTCATGTGCAGAGAAAATGGAACTCTTATAAAAAGTGTAGGTGTTGATCTATTCACTTTCTTAAAGTGTCAAAAGAAAAAAAAGTTTGTGAATTGATATACATTTTCCTTAGCAAAACAAATGAAGTTGAATCACCTACATAAAAAAAATCTTGATAATTATGACATGTACACATACATATTATATACTTATGTACTGTCTATGTAAAAAATTTTAATATAGCCTACGGTTTACATGTAGCAGAAAAGATAAAGGATCAGAGTGATGGAAACAATGCCACAGACAATTACCATCAATACAAGGTTCAGCGTGTGTGTCTGATTTATACTAGCAGATCATCCATGAAGAATGCTATACATCTTGAGTTGGTTTTCCCTGCTCCCTTTCAATTAATGATTCATTCTTTGATTATCATCTTCCAGGAAGATGTGAGGATGATCAAGAAAATGTGTTTTGACGCCTATCGCTTCTCAATTTTATGGCCTCGAATCCTACCACGTAGGACTGCAGCCAGTTTGGCTTATTTGTTGTTTGTTTTCTTTTTATATATATGCCCTATTTTCAACTAAATTTGCAGCTCCGATAAGTTTGTTTGATAATTGTAGATGGAAAGGTGACTGGAAGTATTAATGAACAGGGACTCCATTACTACAGCAACCTCATCAATGAACTACTTAAAAATGGTTATACTCATGCCAAGTTGTTATTAGATATATTCAATATGCTCCTCAGATCATTTTGTACTCTTAACTCAACCGTTTATATGAACAGGCATAGAACCCTATGTCACTCTTTTTCACTGGGATACTCCTCAGGCCCTAGAGGATGAATATGGTGGTTTCTTAAGTTCTCAGATTGTGTAATATACTCGATCTTGTACTCCTAAAATTCATGGCTGACATTGGCTTTGGTTTTTTATTTTTTCATTTTTTTGCGAAAATGTTGTGTTCGGTTANGATATATTCAATATGCTCCTCAGATCATTTTGTACTCTTAACTCATAACCGTTTATATGAACAGTCATAAAACCTTATATCACTCTTTTTCACTGGGATACTCCCCAGGCCCTAGAGGATGAATATGGTGGTTTCTTAAGTTCTCAGATTGTGTAATATACTCGATCTTGTACTAAAATTCATGGCTGACATTGGCTTTGGTTTTTTATTTTTTCATTTTTTTGCGAAAATGTTGTGTTCGGTTGGAAGGAAAGATATTATGCGGAATGGAAATTGTTATCAGGTCAATTGGTTAATATCCAATCATCTCATATATTCCTTTCTCCTGCACCGCAACCTTCCCAAAGTTCATCTTTTTCCATTACTCATATAAGATTATCACCTCTGTGTCAGTTCTACCTTCTACCTCTACTTTTCCTTCACAATTTCCAATCCTTTCCTGTCATATATCATTCCTTCGGAATGAACACAATCTATAACACAATTCATGTGCTAATAATGCCAGTTTAACTTGTTGCAGAAATGATTATCGTGATTATGCAAATCTATGTTTCCAAACCTTCGGAAATAAAGTGAAGTACTGGACCACTTTTAATGAGCCATCCACTTACACTTTAGGGGGCTATGTCTCGGGTAATTTTGCACCAGGTTGATGTTCTTCATGGCAAAATGCAAATTGTACCGGTGGAGATTCAGGTGTGGAGCCATGTATTACTCTTGTTTTGTAATGGAAGGTGTATTAAGGTAGTTACTAGAGGTCAGTGATAAGGTAACGTGGTCATGTTCAGGAATCACAGAAAGGAAAGATTGGAATCACACTAGAGACACGTTGGATGGTGCCTCAGTCTGATGAGTCTATTAACAGGAATGCTGCAGATCGAGCCCTAGACTTCAGCTTTGGATGGTAATTATATTTTGCATAATTAACTTGGATTAAAATTCCAACATTATCTAGCGGTACATGTAAATGAATGTATTTGAATAAATGAAATCAGAAGGTGTTATAACATTGAATTAAAATTGGAAATATGAAAGACACGGTAACTTACTGGGTCAGCCAAGCCCCCAATTCATAATTTAAATCTTGCTTCCAAACTGCAGTTCTATGGTTATTAATCAGTTCTTTCTACATGGGCACCAACGTTGCCCAGCTAATATGGCTTTGAGGGTGATCTGCCTAACAGACATGTTTTGGGTTTTTACATTAATAAAATTAAGTCTAAAAATCAATGCTTTTCGCAGGTTTATGAAACCACTAATAACCGGAGACTATCCGAGTACAATGCGCTGTCGGGTAGGAAGCCGACTTCATAACTTCTCCGAAGAAGAAGCCAGTATGCTGAAAGGCTCATTTGATTTTCTTGGTCTCAACTACTACACTTCAAACTTCAAACTACGTAAATTGATATTTTTATGATCGTTTTAGAGTACTCTTTTTTCCTTTTGAGATTTTTCTCATAAGCGTTTACTCAAATGGGGTTTTAATCAGGCCCGTTTTGTCGATATAAAGATTTTTTATTATCTAAACTTCTAGGGGAATCTCTTTCTTTTAGGTCGTTCGACCCATGGTTAAGCATACCTTTCAGTTTGATGATAAGTTTTTATTATCATTGTGATGTATTATCGGATTTTATATATCACTAAAATGATTCTTCGTTTTTTTTGACAATAATAAAATAAAAATTAGACAAATGTTATTTGAGAACTTTTTTGGGATATAATTTTGGGCTTTTTCTCAAAATGTTAAACCTCAAATTTAAAATTTAAGTTGCATGGAATTTGGACACACATAACTTTTTTGGGAAATAATTTTGGGCTCTTTCTCAAAATGTTAAACCTCAAATTTAAAATTTAAGTTGCTTGGAATTTGGACACAATATTAACATGTGTGTTTGGCTTATCCGATAAATAATTTATAAATTGAAATTTTTATATATTTTATAATTTATTAGTTAAAAAATATTTATATTATAATTATAAGTTAGCTTATGAAACCAAACTGCCGTAGGTCTTGTCTTAATTCAGTACAATCATGCATTCTACAATCCACCACATGATTCACGTAATCATGATTGATTCAAATACTTTTTGAATACTACGTATGAAATGTGTTACACGAGCCGTGTTAGATGTAAATGAATTATAGATATTACAAAATCTAATTCGAATTTGAACTATATATGATCATTAGTGTGACCAAATGATATGACGTGCTGACACAATATATACATATGGGGTAAGGTGCTACGCTGAACCGGTTACACGGGGAACTCTAGGAATCACCTAATAATTAATATTTTTTAATGTAAATATGTTCTAAATTATGTTTTGTACTATATATTATTAACATATTTTCTATAATTTATATTTTATTATGTTCTCAAACATATATTTTATAAATTATAATTTTACAGAACATACTTTCAATATTTTTATAAAATTATTAACATGTATTAGCATTCAATTAAACATATAATATAGATAATTCATTCTTAATAATTAATTGGATAGAATCAAATTGTGAAAATTAGGTTTTTTTCTTGGTGATTTCCCGAGTTCCCCAGCTAATAATGGGTTCCTATTTGAACCTTAGCCTATACATATATTTCAATATCAACTATAAAATATTTAAATTAATATTTATTTATTTATTTATTTTACCTTTAATAACGAGACATATATATCGAAATAAACAAGGAAGCGCACCAAAACTGCAGGAAAAAACATCAATTATAAGGAGAATATGTATATAGAGAGGGTGCATGTAGGGTTTCGGGTAGGAACTATAATATCCGTATATGTCTCATGTTCATGTACGTATATGTGTTTTTTTATCAATATTATTTGCTACATATAATTATTTAGTCAATTCACTTAATTATGGGCAGTGACTAATGTGGTCCAAAATTAAATCGAAAAATATTATAATTATTTAGTCAATTCACTTAACTATGGTACGAACGCTGATTGACATCCCACATCACCACATGCACCATAATCTCTTTGAATTTTCATCCCGCACATGCACCATATCTTTGAATTTTCATCCCTCACATGCACCATCTCTTTGAATTTTCTTCTATAAATAAGAACAAGCACCATTCGAACAGAACAAGCACCACTCGAACAAGCAACCAAAACCTTCCCCCACAAAACAAAAAAACTTGATTCTCTAAAATGCTGAAGCCTCAACTTCACAACTTCTCCTCATCAAAAACCCTACTACAATGCCACAAGCCCTTCTTGTCCGGAAACGTCTTAGCTATACCTACGGTTTCAAACATCACTAGGGCTAGAACAAGTGGCAACAAAAACAAAAATGACAGTAGTGTCCGTTATGCTGCGAGAAGCAGTAATATAAAATGTGTGGCTAATTATACCGATGATACCGAAACGACGACGAAAGTGTTAGCTACGGTTATAGTGCAATTCACCGTTGGTGGATTCTTGTCAAATTTAGGGTGGAATCCGCTTGATGATATAAGTGATTTGTTTGGTAAATCAATTCAGTTGGAACTTGTTGCTGCTCAACTTGATCCATGTAAGTACTAGCAAGCAATAGCATGCACATAATCTAGCTATATTAATTTATATAATTAGATTTTACCAGAGTTAAGCAGGAAACAAATCTATCATTACACTCTCCAAATTAATTAATCAACGTTTAAGTATAGAGTATTTAGCATTGTAACAAATTATATATTTATAAATTATATAAAAAAGTAGAATATATAGATATTAATTAGGCCCTAAAAACTAATTTTGCCTCGTCAATTTCAGGACCGTCTTGTGGACCACACACACACACACACACACACACACACATATATATATATATATATATATATATATATATATATATATATATATATATATATATATATATATAATGTTAAAAAATGCTGAAGAAATATAAAATGTGGAAAATTATATAGGTAATGAAGAAAGGGCTGTAGACTGTAGTGAGGTAAGTAGAAAATGAAAGGCACGAATATTGGAGAACCAATGAATATTTGAGAATTTGAGAATCTTATCTGATGCACGTACACAAATTATCCAAAATTTTCACTCCGAACTGGGATGCATCTCTTTTTCTTTTCTTGGGACCATTTTATTTTTCCGGATGATCATTTTTGCTATAAAAAAATTAACAAAAATTGGGCAGAAAAAGGCTTATAATTATATCTTATATCTTGATACTTTTTTTTGTATAAGTAAAATAATTCAGTAATTAAAGGTTATACGATATTTATAAAATTAATCAAAATTTAACGAATGTATCATAGATCAAATTAATATTTTCTTCATTAAAACTATCATTGTCGAGTACATCATGGAACATCTCTCGCTCCTACGTAGCGCTGAAACATGCAGTTTAATATGTATAACCGTGTATTCGCATAAATCATTTAATTTATTTCCGGACTTATAAATATTCGGGTTATAAATATATGCATATTGCTCACTGATTTCATGGTTTAATTTTTGATCAGCTAATGGATTAGAGAAGGAGACAATAAAGGGTTATGCACACAGGGCAGGACATGTAGATGTAGATGACGTGAAATATGAATGCAAATTTGTAGTACCGAATGATTTTGGAGAAATTGGTGGTGTTATAGTAGAGAATGACCATCACAATGAGATGTTCTTCAAGAAAATTCAACTCGATGGCTTCCCCAATGGCAGTATCCATGTCAATTGTGAATCCTGGGTTGATTCCCACCGAGATAATTCTGATAATAGATTTTTCTTCACTAACAAGGTTAGTAATTCATTCAACTTACAGCTCTTTTATTTGACTTTTTATGGTTAAATCAATCAAATTTTAGTTAAAAGTTAAAAATATTATATAACTATAAAAAAATTTCAAATTTATATTATTAACAAATGTATGAATTACTTTAAAACTTATTTTTAACAATATAAAAAATATTTTAAAATTTTCAATAGAAATTAATCAATTTAATTATAAACAAGTTAGATCAAATATCTACATACTCATGTTAAAACTATTTTGTATACAAAATTGAAAGGATAAAAATGTAAATAAAAAATATATTTCATATATTTATAAAAATACCACTACATTTATCTCGGATAATTCTCTGATGTCATCCTCAACAGTCAACACAATCAATCTCTTTCTTATTTCGTAGAAAATGAGTATATCTGTATTAAGTTCGATTCTTCAATATCGTGAATTCATAATCAAGCTCAAAGATTTTTCCAATCATAATTAACTTCCATACAATATTAAGTTATTACTCCCTCCAGTCTTTTTTATAGGTCACTGCACACAATTCTAAGCCTTAATAAAATGAATTTTACTTAATATTATTTAATTATTATTTTTTTGAATAAAAGTATTTTTAAAACTCTTTTATTCAAAAAAAAGAATTATTAAAAAATAGCTAATATAACTATTTTTATTTAGATCTTAAGTTGCGTACAGTGCCCTATAAAAAGGATCAGAGAGAGTAATTTACTTAAAATCTCAAAAATTTAAAAATGTCTATCATGTGTAATTGGTAATTCTTATATAATAATATGAGATCTCGTGTCGTGTGTATACATGTACGTTTACCAACCAAAACAAGTCATATGTTATGACACATTTAAAAACAAAAAAAAAATTGAAATAATTTTTGATCACGTAACATTGCTCTTATTAATTTTATCCTCTCACCGGAACGTATCTAGCTCCTCTGTTAGAAAAAAGATCACAAAGAGTCTAATTCATAAAAAGTTATTTAAAATTTAGGACCGTACAAACCCTAGATTGTAATCCGTGGTCCATACCTAGGCCAATAATATTGGAACATGTATTGATTGTTTGTTTGCATTAATGGTCACATGTATTGTATTCACATTAAAAGGGAATGACTTGTGTGGTGTCAGTAAAGAGTGGTTCTAGTTCAGTCTGCTTGGCACAATCTTCTGTACGTCATTGTCAACAAAACAAAATAGAAAACGAGCTTTTATCTTTTATTATTATAGAACTACTCACAAGTAGTTGTTCAGAAAATAATTTTCGGTGTGTAATTTATTATTTTTGAGTAGATATTTTTATTAATTTAGTTTCAATAGATATATTTCTATAAAAAAAATTGATTTCAAAACAAATTTAGAGGACGTTGTTCTATGACCTTACAAAAGAGTGTCTATTCTAAAAAATCGAGTCGAACCAGCTCACCTATACTAATATCAATGACAAAAAAATAAAATAGAAAAGGAGCTTTTATCTTTTATTATTATAGAACTACTCTCAAGTTAGTTATTCAAAAAATAATTTCCAGTGTGTAATTTATTACTTTTGAGTAGATATTTTTATAAATTTAGTTTTAATGGATATATTTGTGAAAATTTGATTTCAAAACAAATCTAGAGGGACATCTACAAGTTTTATGATTTTTTTTTTGAATAAGTTGACTCATAATCTTAAAAATGAGTATCCTTCTAAAAAATCTCGGAATGAGGAGAGTCGAACGGGAACATGTGCCACAGGGATGACTTCTAGTTTTACATTTCTGCCCAAATTTCAAGTGTTTCTCTAGATGGTTTAATTTTACTTCATTTGAGTAAGTAAAAATCTAAATGGTTTATTTTAAGTGCACCGTGTTATATTTGACAAGATTTGAATACTCGAAGACTGGCATATTGATTGTTAGATTGAATGGATACAAGCAAATTATGAGATTTAAATGTTTTGCAAGCAGTCATATTTGCCATCGAATACCCCGGAGGGGCTAAAACGGTACAGAGAAAGTGAGCTGCTTAAAAAGAGAGGAGACGGAACGGGACAAAGAAAAAACAAAGATAGAATATATGATTACGATGTTTACAATGATCTGGGAGATCCTGACAAAAATGACCAACTTGCCAGGCCTGTTCTCGGTAGCAAGGAATATCCCTATCCTAGGCGTTGCAGAACCGGGCGTCCCCGCTCTAAAAAAGGTCATAACAACCTTAATAAAAAAACATTATGACATATAATTATACTCATGCATTCACCGCAATTTTTCCGTTTGAGACTTCTGTTTAAAACTGTTGTGGTGTCGGACAAATTAGATGACTTTTATAGAAAACTGCTTTTAAATTTTACCAAATAATTTTTTACTTGTTTTTCAAAAATAAGCTAATGTTATTGAAAACACCATAAGTGCTATAATGGGCCAATTTTATGTGGAGTGTTATTGTGAACATTTTATACCAGTAAACAAGACCTTTTGATGAAATGTTGCTATTAAAGTATAGAGAGTGTGTAATATATGCATGTCTAGCTACTTATCTAACTTAATGCATGACTCATGTGTCTGTCCATGCGTGCACTTATCATATCCCACATTGACTAGAAATTAGAGAGAGTTTGCTTACGCTTAAACTTGTGCTTTTAAGTACTGCTTTGTGGAATTATAAGAAGATGTCATTTATGCCGCAAATGAGGTGCACAAGATGGTGATAATTAAGCCATGATGTGTACAGAATGTGGGATACTAGTAAATTTTGAATTAGGGTGTTCGTATTTAGAGTTGTGCATATACTATTTAGTGATCTGATCTGATATGTTTACATGTACAGATCCATTGTCAGAGTCGAGGGGGAGCAGTATTTACGTGCCAAGGGATGAAGAATTCTCAGAGGTCAAGACATTAACATTCTCAGCCAAGACTGTCTACTCGGTGATTCATGCTGTCATACCTTCACTAGAGAACCTGTCTATCGACGCGGATCTTGGATTCCCATATTTCACTGCCATTGATTCTCTCTTTAACGAGGGCATTGATCTCCCTGAGGTTCCTAAAGAAACTCTGATAAATCTTCTACCTCGTATCCTAAAAAATGTTACCGATCAAGGGAAAAACCTCATTTTATTTGAGACTCCTGAATTTCTTGACAGTGAGACCAACAACTTTACTTATCTCTCCTTCAACCTTAAAAAATGTAACATATATGTGGTTCTTTGTTTAATTCATATTTTTCGTTGTGTATGTACTAATTATCAGGAGATAAATTTAAGTGGATGAAGGATGAGGAATTTGGTCGTCAAACCCTTGCTGGCTTAAACCCCTGTTGCTTACAATTGGTTAAAGTATGTCATACCATATATATCTTAATTCTGTAATGTCCTAAATACATAAAACTGCTTCACTCATGCCGGAAATGTTTAGTTAATTATCTCTGTGTGTGTGTGTGTTTAGGTATATATGAACTTATATAAATTATGTGCAGGAATGGCCATTGAAAAGTCAGCTAGACCCCGAGGAGTATGGACCTCCTGAGTCTGCAATCACCACAAAATTGGTGGAGCAAGTCATCAGAGGATTCATGACAGTTGAAGAAGTAATCATGAGTCATATACTATATAGTCCCCTTGAAATAATGTCATCGTAATTTAAACAGTGTGTATAGTTGTCCAAAAGGATTAATAAATATACTGTCCAGCAACTTATCTTTGATAATTATACACATGAATGCAGGCCATAAAGCAGAAGAAACTTTTCGTTATAGATTACCATGAATTGCTGCTACCATATGTAAACAGAGTGAGAGAGTTAAAAGGGACAACTCTATATGGATCAAGGGCATTGTTTTTTCTAACTCCTATTGGCACATTGAAGCCAGTAGCCATTGAGCTTGTCCGGCCTCCAGGAGATGGGAAGCCCCAGTGGAAGGAAGCGTATTGTCCCGGGATTGATGCTACAACTGGTTGGCTTTGGAAGCTCGCTAAAGCTCATTTCTTGGCACATGACTCCGGATTTCACCAGCTTTATAGTCATTGGTACATTTTCACTTAAATCTCTGCTTATTTTAACAAATTGCAGACATGCTTAAAAAAAAAAGTTTAATATCAGTTCAAACACATTGAACCATGAAGTGTTACCCCAATACATTGATTGTCATTTGTCAGTGTTCGAGACTTGTAGAAACTGAATATAAGGCTGGCCAACAAAGAGGCACAATTTCATAAACATGCAGATATATTGTTGGATAGATTAACCTCATATGATACATGACAGGCATAAAAAATTATTTGTAAGATATATTTGCCTCTTAAAAGGAAACATTTACACCTGATGTGCCATTTTCTTAGCAAATTTTGGTTGTGTAGATTCACTTTTCACAACTTCAGTTTCTTTTTTGCTAACTTATAAATTACTATTTAAATGTTCAGTGTGTATGGAGACAACGAAATCGGGGTCTAATGTGTAGTGTTTTTATTTTGCAGGCTTAGAACTCATTGTGCAACAGAGCCTTATATAATTGCAACCAACAGACAACTCAGTGAGCTGCACCCAATTTACAGACTATTACATCCTTATTTTCGATACACAATGGAAATCAATGCTTTGGCTCGACAAGCTCTCATCAATGCAGATGGAATTATCGAGTCATCCTTTTCACCTAAAAAGTACTCTATCGAATTTAGCTCTGTTGCCTATGACAAGCTTTGGCGTTTTGATCACGAGGCATTGCCAGCAGACCTCATTAGCAGGTAATTAGTTACTAAGAAACTAAATCTACTAATCAGCTCTTATATAGTTCTCTAAAAATGTTGACCATAATTTTGCAAAATTATAAGCATTTTGAGGTTTAATTATTATAGACAGATGCTTAAACTGACACTTTATAGCGCTTCAAATACCTAAAAACCTAAAAAAATAAACTTTGTGCAATTGTTGTGGAGCTTCGCTAAATGAAAATCAAGAGGGAACCAGGCGTGTACTTTTTCTTGTGAATTGTATTTGTTATAGAGTAAAGCATAAGTAAAAAAAAGTTTGGAAACATTTAAGTAATCTTATTTTTAGCTTGTTTAGTACTTGGAGTGGATTAGAGAAGTAAATGCCATAAAAAAAAGTATGAACAAATTAATTGGGCATGGAAGAGAAGAATAAAGGACTTGAAGGGATGAAAAAACTAGTAGAGTGCATATATGTGAAAAATACAAGTTGGTGAAAGATGAGCATTCAATTGAATTGGAGAAAATGAATTTGGAGTTATATGAGAGAATATGGAATGAGCGAATGAACTCAAATATTTAGCATATGTGTCAACAGAACAGCCTACATGGGAACTGCCACTTCATTCCAGCTTTAATTTCAATTTGCTCCCACCTCTTTTCGATGTAAAGAGCCTACCACAATCTTAATTTTTGGTTAAAATCTTGCAGGGGAATGGCAGTGGAAGATCCAGAAGCTCCACATGGTCTAAAGTTAACAATAGAAGACTATCCTTACGCAAATGATGGTCTAATCCTATGGGACTGCATTAAAGAATGGGTTACAGATTATGTGAACCATTTCTATCCTGAACCAAGCCTTATCGAATCTGACAATGAACTCCAGGCATGGTGGGAAGAAATCCGAACGGTTGGACATGGAGACAAAAAGGACGAACCCTGGTGGCCGAATTTGAAAACCCCAGAAGATTTAGTAGGAATCATCACAACCATTATATGGGTTGCATCTGGTCACCATGCAGCTGTAAACTTTGGACAGTATGGTTTCGCAGGTTATATGCCTAATAGACCCACAATTGCTAGAGTCAAAATGCCAACCGAAGACCCAACCGATGAATCTTGGAACACATTTGAATATAGGCCTGAAGATGAACTTTTGTCGTGCTTTCCAACACAACTTCAGGCATCGAAAATTATGGCAATTTTGGATGTTCTGTCAAATCATTCGGTTGATGAGGAGTATATTGGTGGAGAACCAGAGCCCTCATGGGAAGACAATCCAGTGATTAAAGCATCATTTGAATTGTTTGCTGGAAAGTTGAAGGAGCTTGAAGGAACCATTGATGCACGAAATATTAATAGGAAATTGAGGAACAGAACTGGAGCTGGTGTAGTGCCATATGAGCTTTTGAAGCCTTATTCAGAACCTGGAGTCACAGGAAAAGGAGTTCCTAATAGCATTTCTATTTAGAACTTGAATTTGTGTGCTTAAATCAGTCTTGTAATTTCTATTGAGGTTGCATGAACTCTTGAAACTCTAGCTTGTAAAGGGTTTAAAATAAAGGAGAACGTATATTAATTTCGAGTCGAGCGAAGCTGGATTTTTAATAAATGACTCTGAAGGAGAGGTTTATTATTACTATGAATGATTCATCGAGTTCATGATTGTATGAGTGTTTAACCAATTGATTGTCCTTCTCGGAATTGTCATGTGTAGTCACCTTATTTCCATAGGTTGTTACTTGTTAGTACATATACACGGTAGAAATGTTACGGATATCAAACTATAGAAAACACATAATTGATATGCGTGTTTAATTGCTCAAAAAAGGCCATATTCCCTTCCATCGGTATATAAGGCCAATGTAGTCCAATTTTAATGTAGTATTACAAGGAATGGGAAGATGCTGAAAATTTAAAAAAGCACCAACGCAAAACCTTGATTTAATTATATTATAGACTTTATAGTAAATAAAAATGTGCATACATCTATACAATACACAATACACGCAAGGATACTAGTCATCCACATAGCCTGGCTGATTTACCTTCCCTGGTAGATGACAAATGCATACAGCATTTAAGGATCATAGCTAGCTCATTTGCATGGACTTGCAAATGCTGATTATATACACAATGACATATATAAGTGAACTGAAGATGGAGTTGAGCATTTAGATCAGTGTTATAGCAAGTAGGCAAAATTGAACACTTGCACTAGCTATGAGGATACAAACCAAAAATCTTGCTCAATGGTCCGTTTGCCTCATTATTACCTCCGTTATATTAGGAACCGGAACTCAAGTGGAAGCTTTAACATCAACTTATGGCCTAAATTTGCTCAATAGAACAAGTTTTCCTCCTGATTTCGTGTTTGGAGTATCTTCATCAGCTTACCAGGTTCCTCGAGGCCTTATTATTAGGTTTAGATGTGTGCAGGCGGATGCGTTTGTGTACAAATTTAATCTTATTTATATGTATTTACTGTTCTGCTAATCCTGCTGCCGGTGGTTATTTTATTTTCTTTGTTTTAATTAACACAGACAGAAGGAGCTGCAAATGAAGATGGTAAGGGGCCAAGTATATGGGATACTTTTACTCAAAAATTTCCAGGTACTTTCTCCATCTGCAGAATATATATATATATATACCTTCATGCCATTGCATCAACTTTTTAGTAAGATACTTTTTTACTAATCCTGCATACATGGTAATAATTTTCACTAATCCTGTATTAATAAGGAATCAGAAGAATTTTGGTTGCTTATCAGCACCTTAAGCATTTAACCAAAAAGTCCCTTAAATGGGGCCATGATATAGTGGAACCTCGATAAATGAATATCCAATAAACGGATAATCTCATCAAATGAATAATTCTTTCCGGTCCGAACGTAATAGCCTAACACGGATAGTGTATTTTCAACTTCAATAAATGAATAAAATTCTCAGGGGCCAAGGGTATATTCATTTATCGAGCTTAAATGTAGATATTACTTTTTGATATCAACTAAGAGCAGATGGACCTGGCTGCATATAAGCACCAATGCCCCTC
The DNA here is from genome assembly GCA_008931105.1 of Oenanthe javanica. Taxonomy (NCBI): domain Eukaryota; kingdom Viridiplantae; phylum Streptophyta; class Magnoliopsida; order Apiales; family Apiaceae; genus Oenanthe; species Oenanthe javanica. The sequence continues at coordinate 60,238 of QRFB01000617.1, read as the reverse complement.
CGGCCTGTACAATGAGATTCTCAGTGGTGCAAATACCTCAGATCTTGAGCCTATCATATTTGTTAAGAAAATAGAACTCTACCATAGATTCAGGTATATGGCATGTCATGTGCAGAGAAAATGGAACTCGTATAAAAAGTGTAGGTGTTGATCTATTCACTTTCTTAAAGTTCAAAAGAAAAAAAAGTTTGTGAATTGATATACATTTTCCTTAGCAAAACAAATGATGTGAATTGATATACATTTTTAATATAGCCTACGGTTTACATGTAGCAGAAAAGATAAAGGATCGCAGTGATGGAAACATTGCCACAGACAGTTACCATCAATACAAGGTTCAGCGTGTGTGTGTGTGTGATTTATACTAGCAGATCATCCATGAAGAATGCTATACATCTTGAGTTGGTTTTCCCTGCTCCCTTTCAATGATTCATTCTTTGATTATCATCTTCCAGGAAGATGTGAGGATGATCAAGAAAATGCGTTTTGACGCCTATCGCTTCTCAATTTCATGGCCTCGAATCCTACCACGTAGGACTGCAGCCAGTTTGGCTTATTTGTTGTTTGTTTTCTTTTTATATATATGCCCTATTTTCAACTAAATTTGCAGCTCCGATAAGTTTGTTTGATAATTGTAGATGGAAAGGTGACTGGAGGTATTAATGAACAGGGACTCCATTACTACAGCAACCTCATCAATGAACTACTTAAAAATGGTTATACTCATGCCAAGTTGTTATTAGATATATTCAATATGCTCCTCAGATCATTTTGTACTCTTAACTCAACCGTTTATATGAACAGGCATAGAACCCTATGTCACTCTTTTTCACTGGGATACTCCTCAGGCCCTAGAGGATGAATATGGTGGTTTCTTAAGTTCTCAGATTGTGTAATATACTCAATCTTGTACTCCTAAAATTCATGGCTGACATTGGCTTTGGTTTTTTATTTTTTCATCTTTTTGCGAAAATGTTGTGTTCGGTTGGAAGGAAAGATATTATGCGGAATGGAAATTATTATCGGGTCAATTAGTTAATATCCATTCATCTCATATATTCCTTTCTCCTGCACCGCAACCTTCCCAAAGTTCATCTTATTCCATTACTCATATAAGATTATCACCTCTGTGTCAGTTCTACTTCTACCTCTACTTTTCCTTCACAATTTCCAATCCTTTCCTGTCATATATCATTCCTTCGGAATGAACACAATCTATAACACAATTCATGTGCTAATAATGCCAGTTTAACTTGTTGCAGAAATGATTATCGTGATTATGCAAATCTATGTTTCCAAACCTTCGGAAATAAAGTGAAGTACTGGACCACTTTTAATGAGCCATCCACTTACACTTTAGGGGGCTATGTCTCGGGTAATTTTGCACCAGGTCGATGTTCTTCATGGCAAAATGCAAATTGTACCGGTGGAGATTCAGGTGTGGAGCCATATATGGTGGCACATAACCAACTCCTAGCTCATGCAACTGCAGTTAAATTGTACAGGGATAACTATCAGGTAGTTTTTTCATTTCTGACCTACCTGTAATGGAAACTGGAACAACTAAAACAAGGAAACCAGACTCTTGTTTTGTAATGGAAGGTGTATTAAGGTAGTTACTAGAGGTCAGTGATAAGGTAACGTGGTCATGTTCAGGAATCACAGAAAGGAAAGATTGGAATCACACTAGAGACACGTTGGATGGTGCCTCAGTCTGATGAGTCTATTAACAGGAATGCTGCAGATCGAGCCCTAGACTTCAGCTTTGGATGGTAATTATATTTTGCATAATTAACTTGGATTAAAATTCCAACATTATCTAGCGGTACATGTAAATGAATGTATTTGAATAAATAAAATCAGAAGGTGTTATAACATAGAATTAAAATTGGAAATATGAAAGACACGGTAACTTACTGGGTCAGCCAAGCCCCCAATTCATAATTTAAATCTTGCTTCCAAACTGCAGTTCTATGGTTATTAATCAGTTCTTTCTACATGGGCACCAACGTTGCCCAGCTAATATGGCTTTGAGGGTGATCTGCCTAACAGACATGTTTTGGGTTTTTACATTAATAAAATTAAGTCTAAAAATCAATGCTTATCACAGGTTTATGAAACCACTAATAACCGGAGACTATCCGAGTATAATGCGCTGTCGGGTAGGAAGCCGACTTCATAACTTCTCCGAAGAAGAAGCCAGTATGCTGAAAGGCTCATTTGATTTTCTTGGTCTCAACTACTACACTTCAAACTACGTTGAACATTTTTCAGATTCCAATCTTATTAACGTCAGCTACATAACCGATTCACAAACTCGTGCAAGCAGTAGGATTAAACTCCACATTTAATTTTGTCCTAACTAATTTTTGGTAATAAACTTGCAAGTTTAATTGGTATTGACCCTTGTTTGTGTTTTACTTGTCATGTAGCTGAAAGGAATGGAGTCCCTATCGGTCCTAAGGTACAACTACTTAACCGTTCTCCCTATTCATCCTAAATACATACAATGCTGTATAACCTTAGTCATCAATCGGAAAATTCAGAGATCATGACATCTTTTTTTCTTTAAGTTTTACTCTTTATCAGGACTGGAAAGTTATACGTACAACATTAATTTTAGACAAATAAAGCACATGTTTAATTCAGTCTTGTCTAATAGTAACTGGAACATATTGCAGGGTGCTTCAAGTTGGCTGTATGCATATCCAACAGGAATATATAATCTTCTGCTATACATTAAAAGAAATTACAATAGTCCAACAATTTACATCACTGAGAATGGTATTGAACAGAAGTTACTTTGGTGATTAGTTCTGCAAACTAGTGATTGACTAAAGTTGGAGGTTAATGGCAACATATATTCATACATATATATTCTTCTCTAGGGATCGATGAGCTAAATAATTCTACATTGCCTCTGGAAGAAGCCCTCGATGACAGCACAAGAATTGACTACTACTATCAACATCTTTCCTTTGTTCAACAAGCAATAAGGTAACATACAAATACAATTTTAGAATGTAGGTGAGTTATGTTTATTTAACATGGCATTGTTAACATACATATTTTGTTAAAATTGATGAATAGTTAGTACTGAAATAGCAGGACTTGTATATTAAGATGGAGAGAATATTCCTACTTGATAAGATTCTGTTTTACACAGTGAAGGCGTTGATGTGAGGGGATACTTTGCATGGGCAGCTATGGACAATTTTGAGTGGAATTCCGGATACACTGTAAGGTTTGGCTTGAACTTCGTTGACTACAATGCTAGGCTGAAAAGATACAAGAAACTTTCAGCCAAATGGTTCACAAATTTTCTTCGCGCAAAATAAAAACTTTATTGTAACTGTCCACTATATTTCATGAATAAGTTCTAAGACAATTTCTCCCTATCAATTTACAAATGGTTTTTGAGAAAAAATTGGCTATTTTTGTACAATTTGTTAATTGGATAAATGTATGCTCTTGATATTGAGTTCTATTCTACTATTATCCATATTATTCTCTTTCATCGAGATAGATTAGGATAATATCAACAAACAGTAAAAAAATACATCAAGTGATTATGACAAGCTAAACAAAAAGTAGAAACCATAAAGCTGCAAGATCTACGACAATAGTTTCGCTATAAAGTCCAGTATACATAATGTTACATAATTACTGGAATTGAAATGCACATACCTGTTACAGTTTAAAGCCTTTACTTTGAGCTCTGATTCAAAAAGCATGTCTCTTATCTAGAACAAACTAATACCAGGTCTTTTATGGATCCCCTTCTCCTTCATAAGCTTTCTTACATACTCAACCTCTTCCCATTCTTCCTCAGCACCGCATATATTTGACAGTGTTACAAAACCACCAGATCCCCTTGTCTCCATTCCAGAAAGTACCTCAGCGATTTTCTTAGCTAGATCTCTTCTTTTGTGTAGTTTGCATCCATTGAAGAAAGCCCCAATAATGGACTCCGTAATTGCAAGTGACATTTCTTTCACAAAATCATATGCTTCATCCATTCTCCCAAAGCGACAAAGAAGATCAACAACACAAGAATAATGCTCCGGACTAGCCTCAAGGTCATAACATTTCCTCATCAATCGAAAGATTTCCAAACCTTTATCGACAAAACCACAATGGCTACAAGCAGAAAGTACACAAGTCAAAGTAACTGAATCTGGTTGCATTCCTTCAGTTCTCATCCTCTCAAAAAGCTGGATCGCAGAATCAACAATCCCATGCTTCCCGTAACATCCAATCATCGCATTCCAGGAAGCCACATTCTTCATTGGAATGATGTCAAACACATTTCTAGCATCAGTGACAGTTCCACACTTGGAATACATATCAATCAGAGCACTAGCAACAAAGACATTCACATATAGCTCCATTCTGTATATGAGACCGTGAATCTCTTTCCCTCTTTGGACCCAGTCCATCAATCCACACACAGGGAGAACAGCAGTAACAGTCACATGATTAGGCCTAATTCCAGCAACCATCATGTCTTTAAACAGCTTTACAGCCTCAACCGTTCGTTGCTCTGAGCAAAACCTGAAATCATCGCATTCCAAGTAACCAAATCCAGAACCAAACCTTCCTTCACCATCCTACAAAACAACGCAAACGCTCCATCACAATCACCCTCCCTAGCACACCCCGCTATCATTGCATTCCACGTAAACTCATTCGCTTCCACTCCCTCCACCTCCATTCTCTCAAACAAACCATAAGCCTCCTCAATTCCACCAACACTAAAACACCCACAAATCATCGAAGTCCTCGACAACATCTCTCTCAATCATTCTATCAAACACATACCGAGCATACACAACACACCCACATTTCCAATACATATCAACCAACCCATTAAAAACCTCCAACCCCAAACCCAAACCCATCTTTAAAATCACACAATGCACTTCCCTACCCTTATTAAAATCCATCAACCCAACACAAGCTTTCAACACAAATGCAAAAGTATACTCATTAGCCACATTTCTTGAATCTTGAAACAGTGAAAAGTAGTCCAATGCATGATGATAATAACCAGTGAATGCAAGAGATGAAATCATCCAATTAAATGCAAAAACAGATGGGTTTTTAGTTTCTTGAAACATTAATTTAGCAGATTTGAGATCCCCACAACTTGCATAAAATCCAACAAGTTTGGAACCCAATGAGTCAAAGTCCAAGTCAACACCTGAAGCTAACAAACAACAATGGACTTGTTTGCCTGGTTTCAAGGCTTTTGATTTCATGCATTTCTGTAATAAAAACAACAAGGAGCTTGTTTCACATGCATGCAAGTTGTTGAATACTGAGCGTTTCATATTGTCCACTAATTCATTGCATGACAAACATATTTTACAAGCGCAACTGTTCAGACTTGCGAAATTTATGTTCGAATACCATTATACCAACAAAAAAAGTTTGATTTTAGTTTAACACATACATATGTTTACACCACAACTGTTCAGACTTGCGAAATTTATGTTCGAATAAGATTAATGTACCTTTCGCACATCAGAGCATCTGCCAAATTTATGCGGCATGACACTCTTGGTTGTTTACCAACCGGAGTTGAGAGGTTGTCAATCAAGATTTCCAAAATTTGACCCGGAATAGTTAAAGTGCATATAAAAACTCTAAAATGTATATTACTTTATCCATTTTAATATTTTTTCATTTCCATATTATTAGTAGGGCCGTAGGGGACAACATTAGTAACCTTAAAGGTTACCAATTATTAAAGTAAATTTTATATAAAGGTTGTCAACAATGATGTGGATGAGAGAGAAAATAAAAAAATAATATATGTGATGAATTGTTCATCTCTTGACAACCTTCTAGGTAACCTCTTATCGAAGATACTCTTATATGAATTGTCAAAGTAGGGAATTAATACCCATTTACATAACTAAAAAAAAATTGTCCTTTCAATTAATTCTATAAATGACATTATCTACCGTTAGTTTCTTATAAATTCCTAATCTCTCATCAACTCAAGTACAATACAGTGATCAATTTCAACAAGTAGAAATTATTTTACTGTCATGAACTGAAGTACAATAAAGTGATCAATTCCAACATGGAGAGATCCGTTTTTAAGAATGTCATGCAATACACAAACAAATTCGAACTGTTAAGTATGTCAGTAAGAATTTAACAAAAACTAAGACTCTGGAGTTTTGGAAGCAACAGATTTAAAGCACTGTTTATGATCTTTTCGGGTTCTTACAGAATGCAAAAAAAAGACAAAAATACAATGGCGAACTTTCAAATCCATCTAAAATGATGTCTTCAGACCCTTGCAGCAGACAAAACTGGTTGATAAAGACTCGTTTTAGGACCCTTGCAGCAGACAAAACTGGTTGATAAAGAACTCCGTAGATATTAGAAATGGAAAAGAATTATGTGAAAAAATAAAATAAAAGCCATGACATGTTAATTTGCTTTCTTCCTCTTCTTTGATTTCTTTGCATTAAATTGTGCTTTCTTTTTTGAGAACTTGCCAGTTGGCATTTGCTGCGCACTTTTTTTCTTTTTTGACACTGGTTCAGCTTCGACATTGTCTCCGTCAGATGGAGAATCACTCATAGAACCCTCATCTTCATCCGAAAGAATCAACTCTTCCACAACATCTTCACCAATAGCTGTCCCTTCCTGGGACTCTGTTCCCCTGTTTTTCCTTTTCTTTCTTTTCTTTTTATTTTCTTTCGCTACTTCAGCTCTGCAAGAGAAGAACATTTAGATCCAACAAGAAACACGCATGCATATAATGGAGGGAGAAGATTGAAAAAAAACATACTTGGAATCACGTCCAGGTAACCAAGAGGAGGAATTGAAGACAGCACCACCTTCTTGATCTATTTCATCATCGTCGTCGTCGTTGTCATCACCACCCGGCAGCTTACTTCCGAAGATAGACGAGTCTTCACCAACAATTACACTGGAAATAACATGTTCATTTTAAGTGACAGATCAAACATTATCCATCGATACAACATTACAACAAGTACAACACCAAATTCACCTGGTCTCTGTTAATGAGTCCCTCTTTTGCTGTGCTTTCTGCCGTAGAATGGCCGCATATTGGGACAGAGGACTAGAACCTGACTTTTTCGCATCCTACAACCAAATACAAGGTAATGTCGATTTACAATTACCATGTCCACACAAAAGGATTACCTTCAACTAACAGGTATTAAGCTTCCCTGCACTTATAAACTAACCAACCAATCTGTACTATACCATATATAATTATCCAGACTAGAACTACAATACTTTTGTGGGTAGAATTCATGACTTCTTCAATGACATTGTACTACTAATCTCTGGTTAAAATTCAGAGTAAGTAATGTGCTTCCAAGAAATGAAGCAACAAATATATATATATACTATATTATTATAATTGAACCTTATAATTTTGGTTAACCCAATATTTTTTCAATAATATATCAATGATATTTTTCAACATTATATCTAAAATTATACACTGATTTTATATACTTATATCAAGAATCCTATTTACGATATAATTTTAATATAACATAGTTGTACCAAATACAATGTACGTGCACATCTCAATTTCATCACCACTCAAACTCTTTAATTCATTTAAAATTGCAACTCAATAATTAAATCTCATGAATATTATAATATTATTATTCTTTTATCTATATTATATTTTATACTCCCTCCGTCCCAATTCAAGTGGCTTGTTTGACTTTTTGTGATCAACTTGACTAAATTTTGATTGAAGATTAGAGATTATTTTTTTATAATTTTTGAAAATTAAAAGTTACATTTTAAAGTAGAATAAATAAATTTTCTAATGATATATTTTTTTAATTTTTTATAATTATATAATGTATGTAATTTTCGGTCAAAATTTAGTCAAGTTGACCTCAAAAAGTCAAATAAGACACTTGAATTGGGACGGAGGGAGTATAATTCTACTGAAATTTAAAATATTATATAGTTTTAACAAATATAAAACATTTAATATTAAAAAATATTTATCTTGAAGCTTGTGCCTCACTGCCTTGCAAGGGTTTTGAACATGCTTGTGTGTGTGTGTGTATCTATATATTCTATTCGGTCATTAAATTAAATATCTTATATCATATAATGTATTCTACTAATCTTAGATAAATATTAGCCCTAAAAAAAATCTTAGATAAATATTAACAGTGTGTTCTGGTAAACAGGCTTTGTAAGCCTGTATAATTAATATTGCTTCAATATAAAAAAACTATTCCACTATCAAATAGATTAATCGGTTTATAAGTAATATGTTTGGTAATGTAGGACTCAAGACTTCAAGACAGCTAGTTTAATAACTTGAGAGGGTGGAGGCAGGCCACTGATTGCATACAGGTTTATTCATAAGCCAATACAGGTCTCAGTTTCTTAATCAGTCAGCCAATGAACTACCTAATTAAATTTACTACTCAAAGCATATCAAAAGTTTATAAGATTATTAGCTAGCCGTCAGCCAGCCATAAAGCTTGCTTAATGCCTTAATTCAATACAAACCTCAAGGCATGATGATGCGGCAGGATCATTGGGTAGAAATGAGATTGACATGCGTTTCACATTGGTGTACTCAGAATTAGCCTCGATCTGTGACATTATACAAACCGATCAGAAGCGTGCAAAAGGTTAAAAATGATTAAGATGTGGTTTAAAAAATAACTAACTATACATGTGCAAAAGGTCATGCATGACCGATTAATACATCAAAATAAATTGGCTTTGAATAACCTTGAAAGCTTAAGGGAACTGCATCATGCATACCCTAAACTAGATTTTGACATATACCTGACGAATTAGCTGCCTCATTTCTCGCCGAAACCTCTCAACTTTTGTAGATTTGCAGAAATTACGTAGCCGCACAGCAGGAACAAATGATAGTTCAAAAAAAGCAATAGAATAGCTCCATTGAGCTAAATGCTCAGTAAGCTCTTCAATCACAGTATTGACGCATGCCTCCTGAAATGATCTCGTCTTTAATATCGGTTTGCTCACCTGCAGAAAAAAAACTTGGATTTACGAAAAGGAAAATTTTAACTAGAACATAAATTGAATAATAAGACTATCCCATCTGTGACACCTTTAGCACAGTTCGCAAATCTATAGATTTGCCAACACCTCCTGCAGGGGGCCTATTGAATTCTTTCATATCCAGCATGTCCAAAAGTAGCACTGCAACTGGAATAAAGGTACCAGTAGAAGAAGCTATACGGTTGAGCATCCTAACACAACGCAATCTGAGGGGGAAATATCGAGCAGTTGGGACTAAACGAGCAACACCAGAAATTATCTGAGTCAGCGGATATGCTAGGGGACTCAAGTCGGCTTCTGAACTGTAAGCACAAATAGCTCCTGTCCAAAGTTCAAGGCAGTTTATATACTTCCACTCATAAACCTTTCTGAAAGATTCCTGCAAAAAATCAGATCCAGGTGGAATTAGAAAATTGAAACTCCGCAATATATGACTAATAAGAGATTTTTAGAAGCAGCAACCAGGTACTACTTTTTAATGAGGGTATACAGGAAAAAAATAGTAAGCCACTTATCAGGATTCAGATTTCAAATCAAGGTTTATATTGTTTGATTTCTTGCGATCGTATAAACCCATACTTGAAGGGATGAATGGCAACTTATACCATAATTAGAAGATATTAAATTTGCAGAGGTGTTGGAAGTTGAGATTCAAATAATCCTAAAAATTGCTTAAAAACAAAGTTCTACCGCAGAATTTAATTTTAATATTACAAAACTCACAAGTAAAATTGTACCTTTGTTTTCATAGTTAGTGCCTCCTTTAATATCATCGCCAATTGCCTAATGAAAAGAAAGGCATGTTGATATGCAGCAGAAAGGTCAACCCGAAGAAGCTCAATGACACAATTTCCAAGAAACTGGATGTGCTGCAACTTTTTTGCATTCACAAACTGGCAATTCAGTACATATGCTTTGTATATACCTTTAAAGCAGTCGTCTACACAATCAGAACCTATACGAACGCACAAGTCTCTCAAAAACAAAAAGGAGACAACTGGCAGTGCACCTCCCCCGGTTCCCCAGAAATGAAGACCCACCTGAGAAGTTCAGCAATTCATATTTATTGCCCATTAGATTGGAATATTATCTAGCAAAAAATTGTGGCAACCATAAATGCTAAAATAATTCAACAGTGTAACAGCAGGCCCAAGACCGTATTAGAATTCAGAAGTATGTAGACAGCCAAATCAATATTTTCCATTTCTTCTTTTTCAACCTCTTAGACTCATCCCTTTGAGATTGTATTTTATTTTCTGCTCTCTTTATTCTTTCTTTCTTAGACAGCCAAATAACAATAGTTCGCTTGATACTACAAGGTGGGGAATATTTCTAGACCAAAATATGATAACTATTTCAAAGCATCATAATATATACAAAGAAAAAATATACCAACATAGTACATAGAATGCAAAATACTGTAGAGCGTTAGCTCAGGACTTGGGATGAGACAATAGACAGACATAGATCACTTCAGTGATCTATGCTTTGCAGGAATATTGTAGATACAATGAACACCCAAAAGTTATAAACCTTAGATCTTGTAGATATGTCAGATCAAAGCCCTAGATCCTGTATATACGTCAGATCAAAGCCTTGAATTACGGTTCTTCTTCTAAAATGACTGCAACCAACCAGTCGTAGTACTGAATGCAATAGTTAAAACTGAAGCCATACCTTGATATACTTCCTCAATAGACTTGGGAAAGGAGCCAAAAAAATTGTTGAATATCTTAGACGCTTCAATGTAAATGATATCATCTCTGTGTCAGTCATTTGGTTCAAAACATGTAAAGCATTTCCAAGATAAGACTTCACCAAGTGATTGTTATTCTTCCATGGTGTTGTGTTCACCACGTCTAATACAGTTTCCTTCTTTCCACCAGAAGAAGGGAGCTTCAATAATCCTCGAAGAATTCCATCCATTTCATTCAAAACAAACAACATTATTTTGTTAAAAACATGGCTGGGCATGACACTTAACTTCGATACATCTTCATCTCCGCCATCATCACCATAATGGCATGCAGTGCGGAAAGCTTTCATAAGAGACCGCACCGCACCTAAGCTAGAATTTTCTTTGATGGCAGTACACCAAGTATCAACCATCGCACTGGTTATTACTGTTCTAGAATTTTTAACTTCCTTGTCTTTAACAGTAGTCCCATGTTCCTCATCTTCTTCCATTTCTTCACCTGCTTCCATCTCCTCATCTTCTTGCATTTCCTCACCATCGATATCACTTTCAATATCCTCCTGCACCATTAGATTTCAGTATGTAAACACTAAAACCAAAATGACCTCAGTAATTAGAGTATAAAGTAGATTAGGCTCACATCTTCTTCGTCCTCTTCTTCTGCATCGAATTCTAGTAGTTCCTTGTCATTCTCTTTCAAGAACTGATAAAATTCAGGGTCCTGCAGGGGGGCAAAGAATAAAGAATTTCCAATTATATTTAATAACAACAATAAAAAATACACAATCATAGGACGAATAAACCATTAAAATTCAAAACCCAAATGACATTTTCTAATGCATCACGAACCACTAACAACAGCTTGAACAAGACTGATATAATAGTCTCATTTATTGAAATTAGTATCATTTCAAATTTACGTATTTATTTTTAAAATTTCAAACTAAGACCTTTACGGAATCGTAAAACATGGCAAACCAATCAAATGTATCCATTTGAGCACCAACCCATAAAACAGAAAGGTGTGTGTGTGTAACCTTTTCTTGAAGTCTTTGCAATTGCAAAGCATGCTCTTTTGCTGACTTGGGAGAATCATTACTTATGTCTTCTTCCTCAATGTTCTCTTCAATTTGATGGGTCACATCTTTCTTTGATTTCTTCACTGCAACAGGTGAAATTATAATACAACATATAAATATATATATACAAGAGAGGCAGAGATTATAAACCCGTGTTCAAAACCAAGGTAGACAAGAAACCCAACAAAAACTAACCTTTCTTTTTGGCAGCCATGGAAGAAATTTAGGAGGAACAGCGGCTGAGCTTGAGAAAAAGAGGTGCTGGAGTGACTAGCGTTGTAAATATTTGGGGAATGTCCTTGTATTAACAAATGACCAAAATGGTATAATCGGGATGAATGACTTAAAATGTCCCCCTAAAATATTATATGAAGTTGAGGTTTCACAAAAATGTTATATCATGTCGTCTCTTGAGTAAAAAATTTTTGTGTTAAATTTTTAAAATTCAAAACGCAAAATGAAGTACAGTTTTAGGGTAAAACACAAGATGAAATAGAGTTTTAGGGTAAAACGCTATTTTAAGTTGAGTCTTGCACAGATTTTTTTAAAAATATTTGTGAAAAATGTGACACTAAATAACGTTTTGTATCAAAAATCAAAACAACAAAAACGCTACACTATGTTGAATTTTAAAATAACATTTAGGGCTATTTTTATAAATTATGACATTTTAAACATTTTGTCTTCAATTTATAACATATAACATATAGGACCATTATTCTAAATATTTCTTGGGTTAGCCTAGGTCTCCGTTTAATTCCCAGTCCAAATCGACCCGATCAATTTTGTTGTATTTTCAGTTTTAGGAACCCGGTCTAAATTGATTTAAATAAATTGATATATACCGGATTATATGTCCGTGTTACGCACACGGTTAATACGGATATTTTATAATTTATATATTAATAGATATATGATTTTATATATAATAAATTAACATAAAGACAAATTGAATCAATAAAATAATCGCAAAATTAAAAATATACTTCTATTGAATATTAAATAACAAAAATTACACTATTTATTAATTAATGCTAAAAATAAATGAATTTGTGTTATTATTAAAAATTAAACATTTAGGCTGATATATTACATCTCTTATCGTATATTTATTTTTTATTATATATATATATATATAATTTCATATTTATTTTTTATTTAGGACTTCTACATATTTAATTTTAAATATTCTATATCTTAAATTTTATTTAAAATAACTTTTTATCAAATTAATTATAATATTGTGTGTTAATAATTTACTCGTAACATGTTCAATCACAAACTTGCTAGAAAATCGGTAGAGGATTTATTTTTCTCGACAAAATCAAATCAAATCAAATCTCGGCCCTATTTTCAGTTCATACATGAAACCAAACCTAATGAATTGGGTATGGGTTCTGTGATTTTTCGACAATCTATTTCAATTTGATCTATACCATTATTCGATCAATTTAAATATAATATATTATAACTCATGTTACACACACATTATTTTAAAAAATTATTTAATAAAAAATATCATATATAATACTTCTTTGTTCCAAATTATGTTTCTTTTTTAATTTTTCACACATTTCAATGCTTCTGGTGGAGGTACTTGTAAATAATATTTTTTAAATTTTTTTATTTTATATAAAAATATAAAGTTTATATTTTTATACAAAATAAAAATATTTAAAAAATATTATTTATAAATACCTCTACCAAACACATTGAAATACGTGTAAAAAGAAGTGACTCACATAAAATGAGAATGGAGGGAGTAATAATGATAATATGAAATTAAGTAAATTAAATAATTTTATATTTAAGATTAAATAATACAATTTTAAGAAAATTAATATGAGTAAAATAAAGTATTATTTTTATGCATTATAATAAATTAATTTAAAAATTAATTTAATTTAATATTATATTGTATATTTTATGTGGTAAAGTAATAATGTGCATTAATGAGCTTACCAAAAGTGAAAGTTTAATTCAAATATTTATTAATGAGCTTTCCATAAATATTACTAATTATAATAATGATATTTAAAATTTATATACACATTTTCTATAATTAAAAATGGGTCAAATAAGAATATGGATCTTATACAAACCTAAATATGGATACATAACTTCAAACTAAATAGCCTATGGATCAAATTATAGTTTAAAATTATATCTGAACCTAAATATGGATACGGATCCTGAGGTATGGGTTATGCAGTAATTTATAATATATAGATTTGGATTCCGAAAACATTAAATCTAATTTCAATGAATTGGATATGGACTTTTTTATCTGAATTAACCCGAAAAAATAAAACACCTTATTTATTTAAATTTTATTAATAGATATTATGGATTTTATTAGTTGAAATGTTGGATTCGAGTATTGTCTCGTAATGATGTGTGAGTAGAGCTGAGTAAAACCAAATCGGAACCGAATAGTATAATTTAGGTTCGGTTTCATTTTTTCTGAATTTATTTCGGTTCGGACCATAATAAAAATTCGGTCTGGTTCGATTCCAAAAATATTGACAATTCGGTTCTCGGTCTATTCGGTTTGGTCCGATTCTAGACCAAACCAACCAAATGTTCAGCCCTAGATCTGAGTATATAATTAATAAAATTTGTGGACCAGATTTGGGTGTGGTTTACTTTATTCTAAAATTAAAAAGTCAATGTTAAATTTAATATATGTTTTAAAAGAAAGTTTAAATTGTATATAGTTAAAAATGCATGGTTAAATTTACTAAGTATTTTAAAAAAGAATTTAAATTGTAAATGTTTACATTTACTAAATATATTAAAAAACAGTTTTAGTTGTATATTCTATAAAATGCAGGGTTTAAATTGGATTTAAGACTTAATAATATACTCACTCTGGTCCTTGATAATAGTTTCTTGACTTTTTGATACACATGTTTAGGAGTAAAAAACACATACATATATTTAACAAAAATTAAAAAAAAATATCAAATAAAAATTTAGAATTTGAACTTTTATATGATATAAAAATTAAAAACTAATATCAAGGGTAGCTATGCATTTTTTACTCCTAGATATGTGTGCCAAAGAGTCAAAAAGCTATTATTTAGGACCGGAGGGAGTAGTTTGTAGGAGCTGGACTTTTATTTTTGTTTACATGATATTATAAGTATGATTACTGGAAGCATATGTGTTGCATTGGTAATTGATAAAATCTATTGAGAAAGTATCCACGTTTCTTGTTAGGAATTATGTAGTCTTGATGATAACATAACACTTAATGTCATAAAAATTATAATTTATATTTATTACTGATCAATGGATATGTGTTTTATATATATCCATTAATTAGATAACCAATTATCAGTTAATAGTCTTTGTTAATTAATTGATAATATGGATTGATATGAATAATGGTTGTCTTAGTAAAATTATCCATTGATGTGTTATTTAATCGATGGATAAGTAGTCTAAAGTCAATTGATGTCAAGTGTCAATGGATATTGATCATCAATGGATGTATATGTCAAACTGTTAATTATAAATATTTGAAGACAAGTAAATTATATAAGTGAATGATGATCGATGGATAAAAGATCTCGACGGATAAAGATTCGATGGATGAAAAGTCAAAGTCAAGATTTAAAAACCATCAATGGATGTGAAGATCAATCGACTGATATATCGATTTATAACCACATATCAATCGATAAGTCAAATTATCAGTCGATGGATACAACAGATCGATCGATGGATTCCAGGAATTATCATTGATATGATTAATGGTAAATTATCAATTGATAGCAACTTATCATGAATAATGAGACAAAATATCAGGAATCTTGGCAGACTAAAGACAATATTGGAAGATAGTCAAATTGTCATTGACTGCGAAGACTCTAGGAGAAACTGATTTTCTTGGGAGAATGCAAAGACAAAAACGTTTCCCAAATTGCACAATGCAAAAGAGAAAATCAGAAGTAGCAGAATTCTAGTTTTAGGAATTATTGTTTTATATGCTGACTAAGAATTATGTAAAGATACTTGTGTTATATAATCAAGTGTTATAGCAAAGTAGAAAATATACTTAAAACTTTTATTTCTTAGGATATAACTTGTTCAAGTGCTCTCAAGTAAAATTATAAGAACAAGTTATATTTCTACTTTGTAAAAAGTAGTTGGGTTTTTAGATCTAAATTTCTAATAATAAAAAAGAATCTTTTCACTTCAAGATGCAACTGCTAATCCAAAAGATGAAACTTTTCACTACAAGAGTGGTGAATCCACTAATGATACTTATAATAGATTTCAAAAACTGCTTAATGGATTAAAGTTGTATGGAAGGGTGTATGCTACTTAAGACAAAAATCTAAATCTCTTTTAGATCTCTTCCAAAAGAATGGAAATCAGTGGCTATTTTCATAAGACAATCTTAGA
Organism: Oenanthe javanica; assembly: GCA_008931105.1. Classification (NCBI taxonomy): domain Eukaryota; kingdom Viridiplantae; phylum Streptophyta; class Magnoliopsida; order Apiales; family Apiaceae; genus Oenanthe; species Oenanthe javanica. The sequence goes on along the minus strand of QRFB01000617.1, from coordinate 43,981 downwards.
ACTTCAAAGATTATACTTTTGAAAAGCTATATGGAGTACTTGAGACATATGAGCTTGAAATGCAACAAGATGAGGAGATTGAGAAGCGTTAAAGAAAAGAAAAGACAGTGACTGTAACATCATGTTATTTTTATTATTTTAAATAGTAAATATATATTATTTATTTATTTATGAGAAGATTCTAAAAGTGTTTTCTTTTTGTACAAGTATTTATTTAATAATGGAAGGAGGTGTAGAATATTTTAATTGATTAATATCTTTTTATTTTTGGAATTGATGTGTGGTATAATTATTTTAATTAAGGTATTACTTGGAGAGGTTTTTTATGTTTTTAAAACAAATATAGATTACCTAATTAGAATTAGGGTTTTGTGTGCCTATATAAAGACCCTTTACCGATCCACATTAAGTCGCACAGGTAGTTCATTCCAGAGGTACGTGAGTCTTTTAAAAACTTAGATTTAAACATTTATATTTGTATACATTCTCTGCCATGATCATCATGTTTGAATATTATGCCGCACATGCTTGTATAATTATGCAACTGAATTTTGTACGCAAAACTTCATGATAATTGTATACATGTCTGTTTTGATACAAAAAGATTGATTATTGTTATTTTATTAATTTTGTCACCATGTGCAGGGTAGGTCATATTTTACTTCATTAATATTTACTAGTCAAGTTGTTAGTCATATGTGTTCCTTGAAATCAACTAAATGTTAATTATTTAATATAAAAAGTGTACGCTTGTATAGGGATGATTCATTTGTGTTGGTGAGATTGCTAAGCTGTATGAACAGAAGTCGTATAACTCAACACTAGAACATCACAAGTAAATAATACTACGTCTACACGGGAATCAGGAAGAAATGAAGATAAGGCAGATACAGTGAATCAAAACATTAGAATAAGTTTGAAGTCTACTACATGTCACTGAAAGAAGTTCATTAACATGTTCAAGTCTCAGTGAAGAATAATGCGTAAAGACTTTCAGGGTTTCAGAAGTGTTGAAGATTCAATATAAAAGTGTCACTAGAAAATTTCAGTGTATTAGCATTGATTGAAGATAGGCAGTGTTCGAAGCATATGAATCTAGAATAATTGAAGATATGGTAAATACAAAGGTTAAAGAAGATAGTTGCAGTCTTGAAGTTATACTCACTGAAAAAAGTTCATTTATATGTTCAAGCGGCAACATAGAATGAAGTATTCCAGATTATGGTAATAATGGAGACATTGTCGAAATACCAGAAAAGATTCTAGTGAAAGTACAATCCTTATTGATAGTAAGTGTTTGAAGCAATGCAAAAGTCAAAGTTTAATCCACTGGAAAAGAATAAAAGTCAATAAAATTTGATTAAGTGTTAGTCGTTTGTGAACCAGACCAGTGGACTAAGCGTCAGCACAACAAGAAAAGAATTATCTTGATTTATCAGAAGAAATCAGTTGATCAAGACAGAGAGTGAATATAAGATGGTATTTACTTCAAGCATCTCAAGAATATGGTTAAGGCAAGTAATATCACATTTATTGTTCTTGTACACTTGAAACAATGTACTAGACGCAACATAACTCATTATTGGCGCAAGGAAACACTTGAAGAGATTTCCTAAGTACTTTGTGGTGCCTCTACTAAGCAACAGGTGTAGGAGGCGCAACAAAATCAATCTTTGACACAACAAAATCTCATTGGTGCAAGGAAACATCAATCTAAGGCCTCTAAGTACTTTGTGGTGCCTCTAGAAGGCAAATCGTGTATAAGGCGCAACAAAATTCCCCTTTGGCGCAACAAACATCACTCTTGGCGCAACAAACCAATCAAGGCGCAACAAAAATGAGATAGACGCAACATAAGTTTTTGTGGCGCCTATACACTACATTCACTCTACAAGGAGCAACAAAAGGACTTAGCATTATGAAGTGAAATCAATTCACTTGATTTTAAAAGACTACACCATATAAATAAAATGACATGCTCATTTTGAATTGTTGAAAAATACAACCATACAGAGAGATACATAGAGAAATAGAAGCCGGAGAAGAAGAGTCAACCAAACTATACACATACCTTTTTCACCGGAGTTTTATAATCTAGTCGGCTCATTATATTGTAAATGTATAGGGCTATTATAAAACACTCTATATAAGATTGATTTCCTTTTGTAAATACACATATCTACATTGTAATATGAATCAATTATATCTCTTTGTTGTAGCGAAGAATAAATTTGTTCTTCGGAAACCGGTTCATTAAAACCAGGTGTAGCACCCCTCTAGGTTTATATACAAAAGATATATTCCCCGAAACCTGTCTCATTTATTTACTTCCTAATTTTCTAGATCTTAAATGATTATTCATAAAAATAGAAAATTAGTGAGCCGACCTCCTACACTATTCACCTCATGAACTCGAACCCACTAACCGAATTCTAAATTATTTATCCACATAAGATTCGAATTTTTTTTTAATTTAGTGAGTATCGTATTCAACCCTCCTTCTACGATACTTCGGTACCTAAAAATTTGGATTATTATGAATGCATGCGCAATATTACTTGGTCAAACTTTATACAGTATGTTTAAACATATGTTTATCTAATACGTGCCAACAATATATGTTAATGTTAATTATTTATGTTCTCCTTATTTGTTAATTCAGTAAGTTACATGTATGCTCATGATTTTTAAAACTATAAAATCTTATTTACTTAAGGTGCTAAAAGTATTTTCAAAACTTATTAATTAATTGTATTAGATTCTATGATGTGAAAAGTTTATTCATGATTAAATAATTGTGATTAAATATATGCTCATATATATATATAGTCCTCGATTTGATTTAATTGTTTAAAGAATAAAAGTGCATATAATATTTAAATCATCCGTAACATGTTTGTTAAAATGATATATAAGTTGCCAATTTTAATACTTGATGCCTGAATTCATAACTATACGTATAGTTCAAAAATGTCTTTGAGTATATTAGTTCGGTAGTTAAATTATTTGTTATCATGCATGCGACGTGTTTACCAATTTATAGTTAAAATATTATATATTTGGAATAGTAATAAATTGGTGCGTATTGATTTATTTAATTATAGGATCCGTTCGTGTAACTAAGATTTGATTTAGAAACGTCGACTTTGAGATAAGTGACTTTCGTTGCTCGCTAAATTATTAAATCTGATTTATCCAGTTGTTTTGTTCAATTTATTTATTGATTTAATTTTTGAAAGTGAGATATCGAAAAATAGAATTTTGAAAAGATATTTTAGAACCCCCAGTTTTAGTTGTCAAGATAGATACCTTGTCAAGATTCAGTTTTAGAACCATAAAACTAGTTTACGCATGTTACGGAACACATAGATACATTGTCAAGATTCGGTTTTACTTGATAAGGGACGTAAACTGGCCCCGTCGAATTATAGAAGTTGTGTCATTGCTATAATGTGACCGTAACTTAGAACTGTGGGAATAAAATTTGAATAACTTGTTTAGATTTCTATATCGATTTAAAGTTTTTAGAATTATTTTTGAAAATATTATTTGAGCCGTTAAACGATAGGTACTTGCTGGGCTTTGCAGTTCATGGTTTTAATATATTTCAGGTTCAGACTTTTGAAAGCTTAAGGGTGCAGAGTTTATGGACTTTCGTGCTATTTGATTTGATTTGATACTCTCGTTATGTACTTTATACTAGTATCTTTAATACTTAGTTTTAATCATATATCATAATAAAAATTATAACACGTTATCAGCACGAGTCTCTGCCCGAGCAACCTTTATTCAAAAAAGAGGTATTGTCCGAATAAGTTTTATTCACGAAGGAGATATTGCCCGAATAAGTTTTATTCAACGAAGGAGGTACGCTTTAATTTTATTTATTTTCTTTATAAATATTATTATAATTATTCTCGTTTTCATTTATAAATTTATATTACTCTTTAATAGATATTAAAATTGTTATGTTATTACTATTATTAGTTACAAGTTTATAGTTGGCTATGTCGTCGTAATTTTTATAAATTTTATTATATGTACATGATTAATTGTTTATACTTTAGCATGCATATTATTATATCATGTTTTAAATATTTATTTTATAAATCGGAATGACGAATCTTGCAAAATTAGAGTTTGTTGTTTTGGATGTTTTTGAAGATAATTATCTATCTTGAGTGCTTGATGTGAATTACATCTTAGTGCTAATGGGTTAAAAGACACTATAGAAATAGGGAAAATTTTAACTGCTGAACAAAATGCAAAATCTATTATCTTCCTTAGGCACCACATCCATGCTGATTTAAAGTCTGAATACCTAACTGTCAAAAACCCACTCACCCTCTAGAATAATCTTAAAGATAGATTTCATGATAAAAAAAACTTGTTCATTTTCCCTTGGCCTGATATGATTGGATTAATCTAAGGTTCCAAGATTTTAAATCTGTTACTGAATACAATTCTGTGTTGTTCAAAACAAGTTCAAAATTAATTTTGTGCGGTGAGAAAATTACTGATGCTGAAATGATTGAAAAGACCCTCTCAACCTTCCACCCCAACACTATAATTATGACATAACAATATAGACAAAGCAATTTCACAAAATATAGCGAGTTAATATCTCTCCTTCTTGTAGCTGAAAAGAATAATGAATTATTGATGAAAAATCATTAGATCCATCCTAGAGGCTTTGTCCAGTTACATGAAGTACATAACACGTCATTCTAGAAGAATGAACGTGAGAAAGAGCATAGAGGAGGACGAGGTTATGGACGAAACCGCGGACGTGGAAATTTTTGTGAACGTTTTCGAAATTAGTATCATTCTGGTCATCTGAAGTGGCAGCATGATGGTTACAACAACTCTAGCCACTAGAAGTGGCAGCATGGAGTGTCAAATAAAAGGAAAGCACTACAAAAAGGAGATACTAGTGATATTTGCCATAGGTGTGAGGGTGAAGGGCACTAGACACAAACTTGTCGTACTCCAAAACATCTTGTTGAACTCGATCAATCATCAAAAAGGCCTAATGGAAATAGGATGGAAATAAACTTAGCTGAATATAATCAAAATATAGAAAATGTACCAACCAACGAGACCTCAATTAAAATAGACACTGATGCTAACCTTTATTATGATTTAGATGGCTAGGTTTCATATGTACTTTCTTTGTTTTCGTGTACTTGCTTCATGCACTTGTTTTATGTGCTTGCTTTATGTATTTGTTATATGTATTTGTTTGATCTGAATAAAATTGTTATTTACATATATATACAGCATAAATATGGAAGACATATGCATTGCTGACTGCGCAACCGCTCACACTATTTTACAAAGTCCAAAATATTTCTCACAGTTGACTAAAACCAACTCACATGTTTGGACGATTTCGAGTACATCTAGTATAATAGAAGGTTTTGGAAAATCCAGTTTAATCCTACCAAACGAGACACAAATTCACATATAAAATACCCTCCACTCTAGTAAATCCACTAGAAATCTTCTAAGCTTTAAAGATATAATGTTGGAAAAACTACCCTAGATTTCTTCTGGATTATATGCTACGAAAAAAAAAATTATCAAGTCTCACACAATCACCATTCCTAAAACCGTAGGCCCAAAATCATTTACTCTTTGGCATGAAAGACTTGGTCATCTAAGAGTGTCTATGATGCGCCACATTATAGAAAATTCTACAAGACATCCTCTTAAAAATCAAAAAAGTCATACCACGTGATGAACTTGCTTGTTCAGCATGTTCTTTGGGAAAGCTAATTGTCCGACCATCTCCTGTGAAACTCCAAACCGAATCTCCAAAATTCATAGAAAGAATCCAAGGTGATATTTGTGGTCCAATTCACCTATCTTCTGGTCCATTTAGATATTTCATGGTTTTAGTTGGTGCCTCAACCAGGTGGTCTTATGTTTGTCTACTTTCTACCCGAAATGTAGCATTTGCAAGATTACTTGCCCAAATAATCAAATTATGAGCCCAATTACCTGATCATCCCATTAAATCAATTCGATTAGATAATGTTGCTGAATTTACATCCTCATCTTTCAATGATTACTGTATGTCAGCAGGAATCTCAGTCGAACACCATGTGCCTCATGTACACACACAAAATGGTCTAGCAGAGTCTTTAATTAAAAGACTTCAACTTATTGCTCGTTCTTTATTATTAAGGGCCAAATTACCTACATCTGTTTGGAGTCATGCTATACTACACGCCAGTAACATAATCAGGGTCAGACCATCTGTTTATCATAAGGAATCTACCCATCAATTAGTTCTTGGTCATGTACTCGATATTTCTCACTTTAAGATTTTTGGTAGTGCAGTATATGTCTCTATTGCTCTACCAGAAAGAATAAAAATGGGACCTCAAAGAAGAATCAGTATCTATGTTGGTTTTGATTCTCTATCTATCATTAGATATCTTGAACCATTTACTGATGATGTTTTTACTGGTCGTTATGCTGATTGTCATTTTGATAAGTCTGTGTTCCCTTCACTATGGGGATATAAAATTTTACATAAAATTAAATTCTGAAATATCATGGTATGCATCAGGATTGAATTCTATTGACTCACGTACTAATCAATGTGAAAATGAGGGTAAAAGAATTATTCATATGCAAAATATTGCTAATCAAATGCAAGATACTTTTAGTGATTCTATACACATAATAAAATCACATATACCTGCTGTTAATGCTATAACGAGAAATACATTTAATTTTTTTTTAAACCATGCATGTAAGAATTTCTCATCCATAATAAAATCACATATACCTGCAAAATATTTCTCATCCATGTTGTTGGACAAACGAAGTAACCTCCATAAATTCTAGCGGAATTCATACATTTATATTATTAAATAATTAAGGTATTTATTAACCTAGTTAATTTTCATTTTGACTAACTTTACTTTTTTTCTATAATAACAACAATTATTTTAAAAATTAAGGTAGTATTTGCTTATTTGGTATTAATTGTTTTTTAATAACTAGATTTTAACCTGTGCGATGCACGGATATTTATTTATTTTTTAATAATTTAATTATTTATTTTAAAATTCTTAACATCTTTATAATATTAAACAAAATTAATATATTAGTATAATTTTAAATTATGTATTCATACAATAATTTAATTAAATATAAATAAAAAATTATAAAATATTTAAAATAAACCTGTGTGATAATTCAAATATTTATTAAAAGAATAATTAAAAAGTATAAGGAAAAAATAAAAATTATAAAATATTTAAAATAAACTTGTGTGCATCGTACTGATCATAAGGTTATATTATTAATATATGAATATTTAAAATTTACAATTTCAAACATTAAATTTATATATTGTTAATTAGATTCAAAAATTAAATTTATATATAAATATTTTAAATTTATAAATATTAAAATTTAAATATGTTACTAATGAGTATCGAACTCTTGATCTTTGTTAGTATTTGGATAAAATCCCTATTACTCGTATTATATATAGGATATAGTGATTGAATATAGTCAGATTAAAAGAATATATCCATTTGATTATTCCATTTCTTTTAAAATGAAAATTATTCTTAAATATTTTTTTTCTTTTTTTTCAATGCATTTTATTTAAAAAATTACCTATATACTCCTGTTTCCAATATTTTACTTTACACAACTAATTTCATTATTTAATATAATAATTAGGGACAAATTATAGAAAAATTTAAAAATTTAAATACTAATGATATTTTTTAAGAGGATTGGACTTTGATTTATTACCAAACTTACAACTTTTTTTAATGTTTTATTTTAAAGGTCAGTTCTAATCCTAACAGCTTCTTTTTGACAACTTATTATTTTTTCCCCATTCATGTGTTTTATGATCCATGTTATAAGAATTCGCATGTTCTCTCTTTGGACTCGTGGTTCGCAAATTGCAAGTGATAACTTACATAGGTAATTAGAAGAAAAAAAAAAAGGTTCTAACATAGACCTTTAAACATCCCATAACATACCAGTTCTAGATATAGATATAGTAATAGAATATGGTACGATAGCCTCTATATTTGAACTCTCATACTGATTCAAACTTTGATAATCGAAAATGCAAATAGCTTATATTGTTCAAGACGTTAAATTATTTTGATAAATATAATATATAATTAATAATGTGATTTAAATTTTAAAATTTTATTAATCTACTTAGAAATAATATATATATATATATATGTTTCATATATTGTTAATAAAATTTCAAGTGTAAATTTGTATGAGTAAAATATTATATTTAAATATGTTATTAAGGAGTATCGAACTCTTGACCTTGGTAGTATTTGGATAATATCCCTCTTACGCTTATTATATATAGGATATAATGTGGTTATAAAAATAAAATAAAAATTATTTTTTTAGTTTTTTAAAATAGGTTTTGTGTGACCATTATTTTTTGAAAATAAATTGTAAGTTACAAAATATCATTTTGTTTGGTATGATATATATTTTATTTAGATGTAAAATAGTTAAATTACCGGTGAATATTAGAAATGATAATTGGTTCTTGTCATGTACTTTCATGTGTATTGAAATATTAAATCGTAACACGTCTCATTTAGAGTTCGTATATATTTTGTCTATAATTTTTGTATCGTATTTTCGTATAATATTAAATAAAAATTAATATATTATTAAGTATATTTCTATAAATATATATTTGCAACATATTTACATATAAGATAATAAAATTATGTATAATTATATAAATAAATATACATATATCTATGATAAAAATAATATATCTATAAATTATGTCATTCCCTATGTTGTACTTTTTAAAATTAAAAATGTATATTGTATATAAAATGCATAAAATTGCATATAAAATTTTAAATTATGTTATAAAATATTATATGTATATATAATATTTATTTGTTTATTTATATATTATATTTCGTATTGTGTCGCGTACTGAAAGAATAAACACAAAACCGACACTATTAAATCTCAGTATAGGGTGTACATTCATGTTATTTTGTTGTCCTACATTCAAAATATAAATACAAATACTAAATTTTCTTGTCGGGTTGACGTGGTGCATAGTAAATTGTCAGTTCTTGCTGAGTTTGAAGAATTATATCAAGTAATTTTTAGATTTTTAAGATAATTTTATAATAATATTATAAAATATCATTTGCATATTTTTTTGTTTCTAAAAAAATTTTATTTTTTAATTTCTAAAACTATTGTAAAAAATAGAACTAAACAACCCATAAATATTCTGAAAACTATTTTTTTTATTTTTAAAGTATAAAAACAAATTTTTAATTATAAAACAAACATCCACTAATATTTTTAATGTTCGTCCAAACTGTACAAGTAAGCATAAGTGGGACCGACAGTAATGGGGTGCAACACAATCTCGGTTCACGTGCATTTACAAAATAACGAAATTGCCATGAGCATTTAATTGAAACAATAGTACAAATTTAACTTGCAAGGGTATATTTGGTAATTAAATTATATCCTGTGACAACAACTTTATTTCCCTTTTACGTTCGAATCTCAACGAACCGACTTTCCAAAATTTGAATTATCCTTTCAAATTTACCAAAATACCCTTCCACAGTTACCCTCCATAAATCAACATTCAGAAATAAATTCGTAATTTCACAAAATATATTCGATAAATAAAAAAATCATTTAATACCACAGTGGCATAGAAAGTAATTAAATCAAAACATAAGCCTGAATTACAACCGAAAACTGGACATGAACCAAGTACAATCTCCCATGTTTCCATCTAGTTTAGCTTCCTCTTTGCTTCGGTGCTAAGTGTTAGCTTAAAGTTGCAGCAAAAACTTTTATATTGCTAAAGCTCTTACACACACACACACACACACACACTCACACTCCTAGGGTTTATTAATTATTTACATACAATGAATCCAAGAACATAAAGCTTAGCATCTGCTGGTATGCTCACTATTTCATCTCTTATTTGTGTGTGTGTGTGTGTGATATGTACTAAGTAGTAGTAGTGAGTGATGTTGTAATGTAATGTAATGTAATGTGTGTGTATTTTAGGAATCTTGTTATTATGAGTAGAGTTTTATTATATATTTGTGTGTGTGTGTGTGGTGTAATTATGAGGGATTGAAAATGTTTTAATGAATGTTTGTTAGGGTTTTATTTGAGTTGGTTGGAAAATGGCAAGCAGAGGGGGTGGCTCTGGGAAGCAGCCTCAGAGGAAGCTTATGCGCACCCAAACAGCTGGAAATTTGGGGGAATCTATATTTGACAGTGAGGTTGTGCCTTCATCTTTGGTTGAAATTGCTTCGATTCTTCGTGTGGCCAATGAAGTTGAACCGAGCAATCCTAGAGTTGCTTATCTTTGTAAGATTTACTGTCTTCTATTAGTTTTGTGCTTGAAGATTGTTTGTGTTTTTTATGTCATGACTGCTTTCTCATTCTTAAATGTTTTCCTAAAATTTGGTGTAGTGATTTAATCTGATTTCTAGAATTAAGATCTAATCACCGGTTTCCCTTTGAATAGGAACACACAAATTTCCATAAAATGTACTATCATTCCCCGTCACCAGTTTTGTTTATGCCTGCTAGATGGTGCATGGAAAGTTTAACGCCTCTGTATTGAGCTGTTTTATAATATTTATAGCTCGGACATTATAGGGTGAGATATAATACAGGTAAAAACTGAGCGGACAACACCTTGTATAGTTGTATGTCAGTGACCATGAGGTGTTCATGCTTCATATCATGGTTCAGTGTTGATTGAAGAGAGACTGTTATTTGATAATGACTTTATGAATTGCATAAGGTCGAAATCAGGTTGTCAAGGAATAAGGATATTACTAATCCTCACAAATCCAACAAGGAAAATGATATAGATGTAAAAACTGAAACCATATTTACCAAACAAATACAATGGAAATGCACAGGGATAGTTTTTGACAATGCGACAGCCGACAAGCATCTGAAGTCTGAACTATGAAGGTAGGTGAGGAATGAGAAGAACATGAGTGGTACTCTGGTAGTCAAATTAAGATTCTAGATGGTTGCTGATGAAGAGAGATATATTGCACAAGATGGAGTAAAATACAGAATAGGTTTTACTTGAGTTAAATAGCAGTGGTGAAGACGACTATCTGAGTCTACTAATTTTTGATTCCGAATTAATTTACTTCATCTGATTGTCAAACAACAACTTATGGCTTACAACTGACTTTAAGATGAATTTTGAAACGAAGGAGGTACTTGTTATGAGTTTGTAATTTGACTTGACAAAAATTATTCTAGTTTTTTTCAAAAAAATTTACTTTTGACATATCAGCTCCCTTTGCTTGGTGTAAACCAGCATATTACTTGTTTAAGTCAAATTTTTTTACCACTATAATGAAACTCTCTAGTCACTTATCTGTATATATGGTCTGCTAAACTTCAATAACCAAACATTTTGGAGTGCAGGTCGATTTTATGCTTTTGAGAAAGCTCATAGATTGGATCCCACTTCTAGTGGACGTGGTGTCCGCCAATTTAAAACTGCTCTTCTCCAACGTCTTGAAAGGGTAACTTTTGCAAGTTCATCATACATTACTGTTTCGTTATAGATTTCTTTTAATGTTCACATTTAGTTTCTATATTGATATGGAACCTCTACTGTCAGTGAGATTCCTCCAAGGCTATATTTGTTAGAAATATTCTTGAAAAACAACCACACAAGTACCACTGTTTGCTGGAAGAATATGTAACGTACATGCAATAAGTGCTTGTTTATTCATTGGTCACACCATAAGAATGGTTCTTTTTTCCGTGCGCGACACTATTTTTCCTAATTTTTATGTACCTGCAAAGAGATGTATGTCATGTCACGATATCTCTGTATTTCAAAATTTTACTTGATAGGTTCAGAAGGTTAGTTGTTCATATTGATCCAGGACCCGCCAGAGTTTAGTTTATTTATTGACTATATGGTATCGCCAATTACTACGTTTTGAAGGTGGTGAATTCTGAAGATCGTGGTGCTTATTAGATAATTTTTTTTCTTCATCTTTGTAAGTGATGAATCTAACTATGGATTAGTGGGCATCGTTCAGCTGTTGCTTAAGAGCTATATTTGGATGTGAATACTGAAATATGTAGTTGAGACTGGAGGGGCTATTCAATAGTTTAGCTTGTTTCTGCAGTATCTTAATCTTCATTTTAATGTCCTCGCATTTAATAGGCTATCCCTATAACTTATTTAGGAGAACGATCCTACATTGATGGGGAGAGTAAAAAAAAGTGATGCACGTGAGATGCAGAGCTTTTACCAGCATTATTACAAAAAATATATCCAGGCCTTGCAAAATGCTGCTGATAAAGCTGACAGGTAAATAAATTACTGTAGCCATGACATGCTGGAAAAACAATCTTGATTAATCATTCAGTTGTTATTTTTTGTTCTTTGAGCATTATCATGGTTCTCGATTTGATAATATATGTGCAGGGCACAACTTACAAAAGCATATCAAACGGCTAATGTTTTGTTTGAGGTTCTAAAAGCTGTTAACCAGACACAATCTGTTGAAGTTGATCGCGAGGTTAATAAGTGATTTTTTCATACGTTTGTGCAATATGCTGTACTTTTTTAGTAGAAGTTTTGTGTGTGTGTGTGTGTATGGTTTCTGCATGAGTGCTGTTAAATTAAAAATATGTTTACTGTTGTTCTCATAATCATCAAGTTGAGAAATAAATACAGATTTTGGAGGCTCATGATAAAGTTGCAGAGAAGACAGAGATTTATGTTCCTTACAATATTCTTCCTCTTGACCCTGACAGTGCAAATCAGGCAATTATGAAATATCCAGAGGTTTGTTTTTATGTTTTGGCATGTTGGCGCTCTGTTGTAGTGTTTTATCCTTGTGGGTCTATCCTCTAAGTTGTTATGTTGCTTGTCTGTTAACAGATCCAAGCTGCTGTTTACGCTCTTCGAAATACCAGGGGTCTTCCATGGCCAAGGGACTACAAGAAGAAAAAAGATGAAGATATTCTTGATTGGCTTCAAGCAATGTTTGGATTTCAGGTGAATAGTATTTCAGTCATTTTGTGCTGATGTATTATGAGTGATTGATTCTCTGGGTATACTGTTCCTTGTACTATAATAAGTAGTGAGGGTTCAGGATTTTATTTAAATGAAATATTAATTTTAGCACTATGACTCAAGTCAAAGTAAATTTGCAGAAGGACAGCATTGCAAATCAAAGGGAGCACCTTATCTTACTGCTTGCAAATGTTCACATTCGACAATTTCCAAAGCCTGATCAACAACCCAAGGTTTGTCTTGATTTAAACTCTGTTCTGCGACTCTCTAGCTTATCTATTTGACTCAGAATGTGATCAACCACCTGAGTTTTGTCTTGATTTCAACTTTGCTCACCAACTCCAGAGTTTATTTCGCATCATTTCTTACTTTTTACTGTCTGCCGCAAGATGAAGTTCCCTCTATTCCAAGTTGGAAATTACCTGTTGTCGGTGCCATTAGCTTACAACCTAGTTAGCTTTTATGCATAGAGAGCTTGTGTCACAGTTGCAACATGAAGTGCAATTTGTAACTTGACTTTTTGCCGAGGACCCCTATACATGATTTAGTTTTTCTATGGCTAAATCCATCTCTCCTAGTCATTGTCTATCTCTCCCAAAAGTTTTTTGGTTTCAAAAGCCAGTGAGGTATGCTGCTGCTTCAGTTTGTGTTCAATCATATTCTAGCATGTCATATTGCTGAATCATTCATGATTGTCAGTTTAGAAGATATGTTTATGTTAGGCAATTGGTGAATTTCTTAAGTTCTATAATGTGGGGTGCATTGTTTGCCAAAAAAATAAGTATAAGTTTTGTATGATACTGTTGTTGAATATGTACGAAATTTCTCAAGGTGTCACGTGCAAAACTAAATGCTACCTATTTATTTTGAATTATAAATTAACATTGTCTTTTATGGAGGCAACTATATGCATTGTTAGGTTTGAAAAAATATAGATTTTTTAAAAGGTTTCTACAGGATATTGTGTTTCAAACTAAAATGGGTCTGTTGTCATGGGCACTTCTCACTTGAAAATGGCTCATATAATCCATATTAAAAGATAAGGTGATATTCAGGTTTGTTGAGAAGGGAAGTCCGTCAAGTGGTCTTTTTATTTGAACACGTTGATGTCATTCTTTTCATTTGATTTGTAACAATATTTTTGTTTTCTGCTTAGTTGGATGAACGTGCAATAAATGAAGTGATGAAGAAACTGTTCAAAAATTATAAAAAATGGTGCAAGTATCTGGATCGTAAGAGTAGTCTATGGTAAGAACATTTTGTACTCATTTGATTTCTTTTATTATTAATTTAGACGGATAGGAAGTTTATAAAGACCCCGTCATGTGGAACCTTGGTGTAAGATTTTAATTTACAATAGTATATCACCCCTAAAAAGAGTGGATCTTCATCACATTACTAGACATGGAACATCTAAAATGTATGTTGTGAATTTTTGTTACTTTATATATTTCATTTATGATTAATGTAATTATTTCTCCCCAATGTATTACATTATTCATGCATATACATAAATTGACTACTTTAGTCTGCTATGTACCTAGCTCTCCCTTGTTTATCCAATTATCCTGGATAATAATTTCTAGAATTTGATAAGATCATCCACTTCAGCATTCATATTAACAAGTTTAATTTCAAGTTCTATTTCCTTTTTGTAGCTCTAAACTTGGTGTACTTTCCTTACTATCTACAAACTGTAGGTTACCAACAATACAACAAGAAGTCCAACAGAGGAAATTATTGTATATGGGTTTATATCTTCTAATATGGGGGGAAGCTGCCAACTTAAGATTTATGCCAGAGTGCCTTTGCTATATTTACCACCATGTATGTCCTTAAATGCTTGTTCTAGTTTATTGATTATAAATATTTGATTTGGTGTGACATTATATTTTACTTTGATCCCTTGCGTTTAAATTATATACCTCCTTATTGCTTTGTGATAACTTATGGTTGCTGTGGATAATTCAGGCATATTTATCTTTATCTTGTGATGTATTGTTAACAGATATAGAGCCCGTTTGGATAATGTTTTTAAAAAAATAACTAATGTCTTAAAAGTTACTTAAAGCTGAAAGTAAAAATTGAAAACTTCAAGTTACATAAAATTACAAAAATAAAATAAGTTGTTGAAAAAAGTATCTCCTACTTTAAGCTGTTTTTGTAACTTTAGGTGCCTTTTTAAATTATTACACAAACACACATTTTTTAACTTAGGGATTCGAAATCACTTTAAGCCCCTTGCTTAAAGCCTAGACAAACATGCTCATAAATATAATCTTAAAGACACTCTCCAATAAGAAACATAAATGGATTACAACAACATTTCATTTTTGATATGGAAATGCACCTGGAAACTTGAGGATATAGTAAGAGTTAAAAAACCCCTACTTTTATTTTGTGAGGCAGGCGGGATGTTATTTACGTGATAGAGGAATCAACAAGGACCTTTAACTCTTATTACCATTGATTGGAAGCAATCAAATAAGTTTCATATCAACTCCAGTTGACTAAGACCTGTTTGGCTAAGCTTAAAATTGTGACTTATGACTTAAAGTGGCTTAACTTGATAAGCCGGGAGCTTAAAATGCATGTTTGAGTAATTTTGTATTATGAGTGACTTGTGAGCTTTTAAACATATAATAATAAAAATAAAAATGACTTATGTGTAATTTACGACATATGGATAACTTTTATCAAAAAAAAAAAAATAAGTCACTGAAAAAAGTACCTAATACTTACTTCTGGCTTTAAGTCAGTTTTGGGCTTATTTCTGACTTTAGTCAGTTTTTGGCTTATTTACACAAACAGACATTTTTCAGCTTAAAGTCAGAAACAACTTTAAGCCCCTGGCTTAAAGCTGTCCCAAACAGGCTCTAAGAAACTGAAAACAATTAGGAGACGAACTTCTTGGGAAGCCATGTGTGAGATTTTAGAAAATTTTATTGAAGAGAATATTGACTAGGATAGTAGGATCGTACGGATTCAAGAATTATACATGTTGGATGTAGTAGCAGTCTTTTACTGTTAATTGGATTATAAATTTTAGTGAGGGGGAGGGGGATAATATTAAGAGAAGTGGCAGAATAAATAATGTAATAGAAAATTGAAAAACTTTAACAAGGATTTTATATAATTTGGTCAAAGGTTCAACCTTGAAAGCAATATTGTAGTATTGTAGTGGCTGAGACTGAGAAAAGGTGAGCTCGTCATGAAAAATAAGCTTAAGGCTGCATATATTGGACCTTCCTCAGCGTACTGCAGGAGCCTTAGCCGTTGTGTGCTGGATGCGACCGTTATAGTACTTGTGTTGGAAAATGAACTTTTTGTGTGTATTATTATAAATAGGTAAGAATGAAGTAGTATAAAACGAATATTGATTGTAGATTAAAAGAAAAGAATAAAGTGAAATAGAAGAACGCAGTTTAAAAATTGAAGGACGAGCGACAAACAGATTGAGGTTTCCATCTGCTTTCTGCAACAAACCACAAGTAGTTAATTTTGAATCCGGTTGCACACAAATAGTTTCCAAGTCAAAATTGTACACTTAAGTGTCTAGTAATACATTGATAATTTTTTTTCTGTTTTAAACTATTACTTTACCCTTGTATAACCATTTCTAGAAAATGAGTTTTAGCTTTGTAATTGATAATTTAGTTTGCAGCACCCATTACATTTATTATTGTTATTTAGTGTTTAAATCGATATCTTGTGTGAAACAAAGAGGCTCTCAATCTTAAATTTCTGCCTGTGTATCAAATTTCGAATAGCATGTAGTGGAATTTCCTTTGATCTCTCTATGGTGATCATTTTGAAGTACATGACATGATACTGCTTGTTTGGGATTTTTAGATTATCATAACAGTTCTTTGGGTCATCATCTTTGTTAGATGGCCTTTGAGCTCTATGGCATGCTAGCTGGTAATGTTAGTCCTATGACTGGAGAGAATGTGAAGCCAGCATACGGAGGAGAAGAAGAAGCGTTCTTAAGAAAAGTTGTTACTCCAATTTATGAAGTGATTGTTAAGGTATTGATTGTATTCCATTCATGAGATTTCAGGTTTAGTTACGCTTTCAACTTTTCATTTGTCAAATTTCAAAAATTGATGGCTGCTGTACAGGAAGCTGCAAGAAGCAATAGAGGAAAATCCAAGCATTCAGAGTGGAGGAACTATGATGATTTAAATGAATACTTTTGGTATGCATGATTTCTTATATAATCTAAATGTTTTATATTATATATATATATATATATATATATTTGCTATCGATATTAAATATTTTTCAATTGGTGTGTCCACTTGTTCATGCTAGGTCTGTTGACTGCTTCCGTCTAGGCTGGCCAATGCGTGCTGATGCTGATTTCTTTTGTTTGCCCATAGAACAGCTGCAGTTTGACAAAAGTTTGGTAAGCTTTTGTCTATATGTAGTACTCTTTGTTCATTTAAATAAACAGATGTCTGCACTCTGCACCTCAAAGGCCAGACAAGAATAATAAAAAGGGAAAAACATTATTCTTTAAACTCACATAGATTTTACACCACATTTGATGCCTGAAGACAAGGCTCGTTTCAGAGTTCACTTGCTGGCTAATACTTCCAATCATATTTCTTAATTTGGAGGTTTCAAACCTCTACATTCAGTTCAGTGAGTTCCTCCTCCTGTGGTTCGGCTAGTACAGTAAATTTTCTAATGGCAAGCCTGGTTGCAGAGCCACAGTTAAGATCATGTTTCGCTACGACTGTTATCTTATAAGCATTAGACAGATACATGTATGGTTCTCGTTTTTCCTGCAAACTACTTAACATGCATGAAGATGGACATCTGAATTATTCAGATTAAATCTACAGGCGAAACACCCAGAGCACATGCAAAAAACTATCCACCTGGTACACACCTAATAATTATGTAGATAAAAGATGTTCATATATCCGATTAAACTTTAACTCTCTCTTTTTATTTGAATTTTGAACCTTCCCCTAAAGGCCTAAATAACTCCATAAAATTTATTCACAAAAAAAATTCATATTAACTTTATATATGATAAGATTTAGTTTACACAATTGCAAAAAATAAAAAATAAAAAAAATTGATGCCGCCATTTCGCACCTTTAATTTATTAAAAAGCTGCCTACTACATTTTGCCTTCCTGAGTTCTGTTCTTATTTTAAATTGGTTTGTGTTGGATGTTAAGACAACCATGTTCTTGTGCTCTTCTTGAATTGTTTCTATTTGTATGGCAATGTTTTTTACTGTCTATGTGCTGAATGTTAGTGTTATTTTTATCAAGTTACCGCTAAAGTCTAAAGTACCTGGTAAATCATGACTATTTTTCCTTTTCAGGATACCAAGCCAGCTAGTGGAGATAGATGGGTTGGAAAAGTTAATTTTGTTGAAATAAGGTCATATTGGCATGTTTTTAGAAGCTTTGATAGAATGTGGGGTTTCTTTATATTATGGTTACAGGTAAAGTCTATTATTATTCATTGCATTGAACTCATTTCTTTGTATGATGTATCTGTCAACATATCACTACTTTTTTGAAGGCTATGATAATTGTTGCTTGGAATGGTTCTGGCGCGCCAAGCTCTATCTTCGAGGCTGATGTTTTCAAAAAAGTATTGAGTGTATTTATAACTGCAGCAATACTGAAGCTTGGGCAAGGTACCTTGAGTTTTTCTTATCCCCAAATAATCTATCCAATACCAGATTATGAAGGGTGTTCAGTAGTCTCTGCATGATTATGAATCTTCCGATCCTGATTCTTCTTATAAAATCATTTTAAAACAATGCGTGTGCGGTCTGGGTTGCTTCTTTTGGATCTCATAGTAATTATATACCTTAAAAGAAAGATTGTGCGAGTTACGTCACAAAAATGATAGCAGCTCAGGTTTTGTTTTAAATGTTTACACTATTAATTGAAATAGTATAGCTTGTGCCACATTTCCTGAAAAAAGTGGAGACTTAAAAAGAAACAATAGTTGATCTTTTATGTAAGACATTGATCGCGCAATCTGATACTGGTTGTGTGATTACAGCTCTTCTTGATGTGGCCTTTAATTGGAAAGCAAGGCAAAGCATGCCGTTGTATGTTAAGCTTAGATATGTCTTAAAGGTTGTGTTGGCTGCTGCGTGGGTGATAATTCTACCGGTTACTTATGCTTATACATGGAAAAATCCTCCTGGACTAGCTCAGACCATAAAAGGCTGGCTTGGGAATAGCTCAAACTCTCCTACATTGTTCATTTTGGCTGTCGTAGTGTATTTGTCACCAAATATGCTTGCAGGGATACTCTTTCTATTTCCCATATTTCGTCGATTCCTTGAAAGGTCAAACTACAGAATTGTGATGCTCATGATGTGGTGGTCACAGGTTTATAAATCTCTTATATTCCTGTATTTTACTCTTTTAATGTGCCAATTTTAGCTTTAATGTCGACTGCCAGCGGTGAGTAGTTGCAAGTACTTACTTCTGTGTCTGTGATGTGTTTGCAGCCTCGACTTTACGTTGGCAGGGGAATGCATGAAAGCACATTTTCTCTTTTTAAGTAAAGCTCGATTTTAATATTGCTTACAAATGTTGACAACAACATTCACACTAGTCCTTCTGTTTACTTCTGACTTTATATTGAAGGTACATGGTGTTTTGGGTGCTCCTTGTAGTGACAAAGTTGGCATTCAGTTATTACTTGGAGGTGCTTCTCTTCTCCATAAATCATCCGAGTTTGATGCTTAATACAAATTATTCCAAACCTAAAAAATATATCGCAGCATATTGTTCTCTCCGTGACATTCACGAAGGCCACATATCTGTATTTATCTATACTTATAATACTATTACAGCCGAACAAAAGATCTTTGGTAGTCGGTCAGTTGGTCCTATGGGTCGAATTAAAATAATATATCTGGATAGATTTGTCTTTTGGGCTGGGTTAGAATTATAAAAATATGAACCATTAGAAATAGGATTTTAGATAGTACATATAATTGAGTTAACAAAAAAAAAAGGATTGACCCTTTAAAAGTAAGATATAGTTATTTTTAAAGGAAAAGACGAGTCCTAAAAAAAAGATGTACTACTTATCAATAATATTTGATTATAGAAAATTCTATAT
The DNA here is from genome assembly GCA_008931105.1 of Oenanthe javanica. Lineage (NCBI taxonomy): Eukaryota > Viridiplantae > Streptophyta > Magnoliopsida > Apiales > Apiaceae > Oenanthe > Oenanthe javanica. The sequence continues at coordinate 23,770 of QRFB01000617.1, read as the reverse complement.
TTTTTAATCTAAAATCTATAATTTCTTCAAAATTTAATGTGCTTAATATATATTAATATATATTTATATACAGGTGTGTTCGACAAGGGCTCTGCATGATTCTAACTATTTTTTTTTGGTATTATATAAAGATGCTGCAAAGTTCTCATAATGCACTTGCTATTAGAAATATAGAGACTCGGGTTAAACTTTGTTGCAACTCCTCTAAAACGGTTAGAATTTTTGTTTATGGTAATAACATTTGAATGCATCTCCAATTATATCTCTTATGTTAATTACTACACTCTCTCTTTCAAATAACTTTGATTGAAACACGTTTTTGATAAACGGCCTCAATTAATTCTGAGATGAGTAAGAATTTAATTTACGGAAGAGAAATTTAGCGGAAGACTAAATTATCTAAGATAATAAAAGATAAGATTCATACTTTGTATCTTTTGACCAAGTGTGTATATATCTTAATTCATCATTTCATAAGTAATTGTGAAATAATTGACAAAAATTGAGTTTTTTGTACTTGTTGCTCTTAGGGAAATCTAGAAATTAAAACAGTGAAAACCTTAATGAATGATACTTATAATGGTTCAAATAACATGCTTGGAATAGGAATTTCTGCTAAGGGATTATTAAATCCCAAACTAATCTCATTTAATTATTCCACAGACTAATGTTTTAATTTGTAGCTCATTTATGGAGGGGGCGTGGACTAAAAAAATCCTGTGGATAGTATAGTAGTATGTGACAATATAGTCGTCCACAGTTGAACTAAAAAGTTAAGAGAAAGTTCCTGGAATAATTAGAGGATTAAGCATGGATGAATTGATATACTATACTATAATGTTAGACAAATAGTCATATACAGTTATACCAAGCTTAATCTCTTGAACAAACTGCTTAAAGGGCTACATGTTCTTTATATAATTATATTTGAAAAAAGGGCTGTCTACCATAGGAAATTTGAACCGTTTCGTTTTGACAATCTGATTTGCAATTGCAGATAAAACCTCTTGTTGGGCCAACAAAAGCTATCATGAATGTTCATATATCCATCTACCAATGGCACGAGTTTTTTCCCCGCGGTAATGATCTTGACCATGTCTAATAACTATTTAATATTCAGTATTATTGATAGTTGGTACTTTGTTTGATGCCTTTTTGTAATTACCTGTTGCAGCTAAGAACAATATCGGAGTTGTAATTGCTCTCTGGGCTCCAATTATTCTTGTATGAGTTTGCAATTGCCTTGTTTCCCTTGCTCTTTTCCTTTCAATCAAATGTGAAATGATTCGTTACATGTTGGTTCTGTTTTAGGTTTATTTCATGGATACCCAGATTTGGTATGCTATTTTTTCTACTTTGTTTGGAGGTATCTATGGTGCATTTCGTCGTCTTGGAGAGGTTAGTTGACTTTCCACCTTCAATTGGGTTTTAGATCTTATTTGAAAAATGTGGTGGATGTGATTACTTGCAGCCTGATGGTCCTGAAAGACACAATATATTACAGAATTAAACTTGGAGACTTATAAGTAAACTTTGCTGATTAAGGGGTAATCATCATGGCTAAAACCATTAAATTATATCCAATTGTTTAAGGAGGGCTACACGTCCAAGGAGGACACTTCACTCGGTCGCAATTTGTTTCATGGCCCAAGAGTTACCATTGCTACGTTTAAAATGTTGTCTAGATATGAAGTGTTTGGGTATGCAAGTTAACTGTGAGAAAGTGTGGTTACCATAGGACCGATTGTTTCATAACAAAAGTGACACCATTTTAGTGACTTCTTTTAATCTATTACCTCAAATTTTGTTTTATGCATATTCATTAGGAATAGTTGAGTATAAAGTTTGAAATTTTTATTCTTTGTTTTATTTTTTTGATCTGCATGAAAGTTGTAAATAATCAAATCATCCAACCTTTTTACATGATGTTTCTCGATTTTAGGTCATGTTTCACAAGTTTTTTGTTTGATTAATACTCAAAAAAGTCTCGGCCCTTTACTTCCTAATAATTCATGAGAAAATATCTTAGCTTTGTCCTTTTATGTGTTTTGATAATTTTCTGTGTGCTTATGTTCTGCCTACTTACGTGTGGGGTGCAGATTCGAACTTTGGGAATGCTAAGGTCGCGGTTTCAATCATTGCCTGGGGCTTTCAACGCCTGTTTAATTCCAGAGGAAAAAACTGAGCCAACTAAGAAGAAAGGACTTAAGGCCACTTTCTCGCGAAATTTTGCTGCGGTTAATTTCTCTTCCTTGTGTCCGTCTCAATCTCTAGGGTGTACTAAACTTACCTTGATTTTATTACTTGGATATAATAAATGTTACATCTGATTTTTTGTCTACAAATCATTATAGATTCCTTCTAATAAGGAGAAAGAAGCTGCACGATTTGCTCAACTATGGAACAAAATAATCACTAGTTTCAGAGAAGAAGATCTCATCAGCAATAGGTATGCATATTGATGTCAAGGGACACTGCATGCCCACCTAGAATTTATTGATCTGCATTTCTGCCCAGAGTTTTGTGGATATGAATTTCTTGGACCTCTCTGAGTTTTTTAAGTATGTATGATTGCTTAGAATATTTTCATTTACAGGGAAATGGATCTATTACTTGTTCCATATTGGGCAGATCGTGACTTGGACCTCATACAGTGGCCTCCATTTTTGCTTGCAAGCAAGGTATGTTCATCATTTATCATTATTGTATTTCGAAATGCTCGTTCTACAACTTTTTATATAACTGTATATTGAAGAAATTAGAAGAAAATATCTGCTATATTATTTGATTAGAGTTACAAGGTCCCATATATATAGTGGAATATGGGAAAAGGCCTATTCTAGCATATCTAATCAAATCCCACAATTATAGGGATCTTTTATGGCTAAATAATATCTACAGCTAATATATTTTATACACCATCAATGACACTAATATACAGTATCTAATTTACAACTAATTCCCATCAATTTCTCCATTTCTCTAATACTCCCCCTCAAGCTGGAGAATAGATATCTTCCATTCCCAGCTTGGAAACAATGTTGTGAAAACTAGGACTGTTTAGGCCTTTTGTTAAAACATCTGCAAGTTGTCATCTGGATGGAACATAAGACATACACACTAATCCTTCCTCAAGCTTCTCCTTGATGAAATGTCTATCTATCTCAATATGTTTTGCCTCATCATGATGTATAGGATTATGAGCAATGTTGATCGCTGACTTATTATAGAGCTTCATAGGCTCTTCCCATTTGATTCTTAAGTCATCCAGTATTATCTTTACCCAAAGTATCTCACACAAGCCATGAGCAATTGCTCTGAATTCTGATTCAGCTGAAGATTTAGCTACAACACTTTGCTTTTTACTTTTCCATGTTATAAGATTGCCTCCCAGGAATGTACAATACCCCGTCGTTGATCTTCTATCCACTACAGATCCTCCATAATCAGCATCAGTGTAGACTTCAAGTGAAAGATTTTGGTTTCTTTTGAACAAGATTCCTTTTCCCGGATTCCCTTTCAAATAATGCAATACTCTATACGCAGCCTGTAGATGTGGCCCTCTTGGATCATGCATGAATTGACTGATTAGACTCACTAAGTATGCAATATCTGGTCTGGTGTGTGCAAGATAAATGAGTCTTCCAACTAACCTTTGGTACATTTTCTTGTCCACGTGCGGCTCTTCCTTGGCTTCTCTGAGCTTCTGATTGGAATCAAGCGGTGTATATACAGGTTTACATCCGATCTTTCCTATTTCCTTCAACAAATCAGTCACATACTTTTGTTGCGATATAAAGATTCCCTTTTTAGAGTGTGACACTTCAATACCTAAGAAGTATTTCAATCTGCCCAATTCCTTGATCTCAAATTCACTAATAAGCTTTTCTTTTTAGCTTTTGACTTTCTTTATCATCATTCCCCGTTACTATGATATCATCCACATATACTAGCACCGCAGTTACTCCTTTATTTGAGTGTTTTATAAAAAGTGTATGATCTCCTTGACTCTGTTTGTATCCAGCGGCTTTCATTACCTTACTAAACCTTCCAAACCAAGCTCTTGGTGATTGTTTCAACCCATATAATGCCTTTTAACAACCTACAAACTTTACTTTTTACATGTTTTCCAAATCCCGGAGGGATTTTCATGTATATCTCCTCATTTAAGTCTCCATGTAAGAAAGCATTTTTTACATCATACTGTAAAAGTTTCCAACCAAAATGAGCAGCTAACGCCAACAATATTCGAACATTGTTCATTTTCGCCACGGGAGCAAAAGTCTCAAGATAGTTGACTCCATGTGTCTGAGTGTATCCCTTAGCCACAAACCTCGCTTTATACCTTTCGAGGGAACCATCTGCTTTATATTTAGGTGTAAAAACCCATTTACAACCTACTATAATCTTTCCTTTCGGTCTATCCACCACTAACCATGTTTTGTTCTTTTCTAAAGCTGTCATTTCCTCTCTCATAATTCCTCCACTCTACTTTTGATAATGCTTCAGAAAAAGTTTTAGGAACTGAAATGGTGTTAAGACAACTAACAAACTATTTATGGTTTGATGATAGCTTCTTCAAGGAGACATAATGGGATAATGGATATACAGGTCTTTTAGTACATTCCCTCGATTTTTTTCTAATGGCAATAGGAACATCTGAATCATCTCTATTTATATGAGTATGAGTTCTTACCACACTGTATTCATTAGTTTTGTCAGTGACCTGATTGGATTCATGAACTTGTTGAGGGTCCGGAACAGTTCTCCTCGAATATACCTGTGAAAATCTGGGATCAATATGAATAGTTGGTGACAGTATTGTAGACATGTTTTCTACAATAAGATCAGAATCATGATCGGGTGTAATTGGAAGTGTTTGACTTGGATCTGATGACGGGGTTGATTTTGAAGGACTTGGACTAGAATCTGGAGATATGACCAATTCTGGTGCTGGATTGGAAATTATAGGAGGATTAGAGGGAAGATCAAGATCAAAGATACTTTCTTCCTATAAGATCGTATTTTTTTCTTCAATACAGGGTTTAGAAAAATATGGCTTATATTCTGTGAAAGTGACATCAGCTGAGATGTAAGTTTTTCGTGTAAGAGGATTGTAGCACTTGTATCCCTTTTGTGTAGAGGAGTAGCCACTAAACACACATTTGGTTGCTCTGGAATCTAACTTCCCTCTTTGATGGGCATGAATATGAACGAAAGCAGTGCAACCAAAAACTCTAGGAATGAGACCATTTGAACTTCGAAAATCTGTGAAAAAACTATTTAGTACATCCATAGGGCTTTTGTTGGCTAAAACTCGAGAAGGTAATCTGTTAATCATATGAGTTGTTAAGACAGCCTCACCCCAATAAGATTTGGGAATATTTCCGTGAAAAAGTAAAGCTCTAGTAATAGCAAGTATATGACCATTTTTCCGCTCAGCTAGCCCATTCTGTTGGGGGGTGTCAACACAGGAGGAATCATGAATAACTCCATGTTTTTGAAAGAATGGAGTCAAAGTATGATTGAAATAATCTTTGGCATTGTCAGATCTAAAGGTTTTTATAGTAACCCCAAACTGAGTGTGAATCATAGAAAAGAAGTTAGGGATAATAGTGCTAACATCTAATTTATTCTTAAGTAAGTAAAGCCATGTAACCCTTGTGCAATCATCAATCAAAGTCACAAACCAACGAGCACCAGATATATTTGAGATACGAGATGGTCCCCATATGTTGCTTGTATCAAATGAAATGGTTTTGAGCTTGTTTTATTAATCAAAGGATAAGATACACGTGAGTGTTTTGCTAGTTCACAAACTTCACAATTGAAACTTGAAATGTCTAAACCTTTGAATAAATGAGGAAACATGACTTTTAAGATTCTAAAGGAAGGATGACCAAGGCGGAGTAAAGCCAGATGGTCTCTTTATTTGAAGAACTGAAAAATGACACAAACAAATTATTCATAATGTTCCCAGAAGCATCCAGGTAATAGAGGCCATTCATTTCCTTAGCAAGTCCAATCTTCCTCTTTGAGCCCTGATCCTGAAAGACACAACAAGAGGGAGAAAATGTTGCATAACAATGAAGATCTTGAGTAAGCTTTTTTACTGACAAAAGATTGGTTAAGAGCTTCGGTACATGGAGAACATCTTTTAAAGTCAAAGACGGTGAAATATTGATGTTACCAATTCCTTCCTGCAACAGTTGCTAGAGAGCCATTTGCCACTAAAATCTTTCTATTATNGATGGGCATGAATATGAACGAAAGCAGTGCAACCAAAAACTCTAGGAATGAGACCATTTGAACTTCGAAAATCTGTGAAAAAACTATTTAGTACATCCATAGGGCTTTTGTTGGCTAAAACTCGAGAAGGTAATCTGTTAATCATATGAGTTGTTAAGACAGCCTCACCCCAATAAGATTTGGGAATATTTCCGTGAAAAAGTAAAGCTCTAGTAATAGCAAGTAGATGACCATTTTTCCGCTCAGCTAGCCCATTCTGTTGGGGGGTGTCAACACAGGAGGAATCATGAATAACTCCATGTTTTTGAAAGAATGGAGTCAAAGTATGATTGAAATAATCTTTAGCATTGTCAGATCTAAAGGTTTTTATAGTAACCCCAAACTGAGTGTGAATCATAGAAAAGAAGTTAGGGATAATAGTGCTAACATCTGATTTATTCTTAAGTAAGTAAAGCCATGTAACCCTTGTGCAATCATCAATCAAAGTCACAAACCAACGAGCACCAGATATATTTGAGATACGAGATGGTCCCCATATGTCGCTATGTATCAAATGAAATGGTTTTGAGCTTCTTTTATTAATCAAAGGATAAGATACACGTGAGTGTTTTGCTAGTTCACAAACTTCACAATTGAAACTTGAAATGTCTAAACCTTTGAATAAATGAGGAAACATGACTTTTAAGACTCTAAAGGAAGGATGACCAAGGCGGAGATGGTAAAGCCAGATGGTCTCTTTATTTGAAGAACTGAAAAATGACACAAACAAATTATTCATAATGTTCCCAGAAGCATCCAGGTAATAGAGGCCATTCCTTTCCTTAGCAAGTCCAATCTTCCTCTTTGAGCCCTGATCCTGAAAGACACAACAAGAGGGAGAAAATGTTGCATAACAATGAAGATCTTGAGTAAGCTTTTTTACTGACAAAAGATTGGTTAAGAGCTTCGGTACATGGAGAACATCTTTTAAAGTCAAAGACGGTGAAATATTGATGTTACCAATTCCTTCCTGCAACAGTTGCTAGAGAGCCATTTGCCACTAAAATCTTTCTATTATTAGGACATGGAGAATATGTATGGAAAAATTGTGAGTTATTAGTCATATGATCAGTAGCTCCGGAGTCGATTATCCAAGAATTTGTATATAATTGATCCGAGACATTTAGGCATACAGAGGGTATAGATATACCTGTGAGAGCACGTGAACATGTTCCAGAAGGATTTTCGAGAGAACCCAACGGCTTCCTCAACTTCTCCATCTCATTACTATTGAACCCACTAGTGTTTGCACTTTCTTTTGCATTTGCTTTTTCAACAAGTGCTTGTGAAGGATTTCTCTATGGGAAATGTTGGGCCCCTGTTGAGAACGTTGTTGGCCTCAACGGTTTCCCCATTCATTACTTGGAGATTTCCCATTTAATTTCCAACAATGCTCTTTTGTGTGTCTTGGCTTCTTGCAGTAGGTGCACCACATGTTATCTTTGTTCTCCTTCCACTGATTCTCTCTTCCAAAACTTTTACTGGATGCTCCTTTCTCTTGCTGATCACCCTTTGTTGCTAATGCAGATCCTTCAGTATTAAATGATTCAAGCATTATTTCTCTCTGACTCCATCCACTGATTCTCTCTTCCAAAACTGTTACTGGATGCTCCTTTCTCTTGTTGATCACCCTTTGTTGCTAATGCAGATCCTTCAGTATTAAAGGATTCAAGCATTATTTCTCTCCGACTTTCTTCTGCCCTAATCAAAGAGATTGCTTCTTCCAAAGAAGGGAGTTCCTCCTTACCAATAATCTGCACTCGAACTTGATCAAATTCAGAATTTAAACTTGCCAAAAAATCATAAACACGATCCTTCTCAATGAACTTTTTCAGTGTGGTAGCATCTTCAGCGCACTTCATCTCAAATGTACGGCNCACTCGAACCTGATCAAATTCAGAATTTAAACCTGCCAAAAAATCATAAACACGATCCTTCTCAATGAACTTTTTCAATGTGGTAGCATCTTCCGCGCACTTCATCTCAAATGTACGGTAGTGGTCAAGTTCCTGCCACAAATTTTGTAACAGATTGGCGTATTCCGTCACTGTTCTGCTCCCCTGCTTAGTAGCTGCTGTTTTTATCTTTATTTCATAAACACTTTCTGCATCTCGATCCTTTGAATAAGTGCGACGCGTAAAATCCCATATTTCTTTTGCAGTGGCCAGAAACATTCAAGTATCGTTGATTGTTGGGTCCATGGAATCCCACAACCGTGACATAATCATGGAATCTTCTTCATCCCAAGACTTGAATGATGGATTACTCTTTTCTGGAGTTGGTCTAGTTTGGTGGCTCAGTCGTCCTTTACCCTTAAGGTATGTGTGGATAAACTGAGACCACTTGAGATAGTTTTTTCCGTTAAACCTGTAAGAAGCTCGAACATTTTGCAATTCTCCAATTTTCTGGGCAGAGTTTACCTCTTCGGTTGTTTCATTTTTGTTAATTTTGGAAGATTCGTCTGACATGGTGTAGAAAACTCAACAACAAATAAGGTTGTTCAAGAAACAGAAACAAAGACTAGAGAATAAGGAGAAATGACTGATTTGCAGAGAAAAACACAGCAATGAAGTCTGCAATAATGAATCAGTGAAGTTTATGTAATATACAGCAATGAAGGCTACAACGAGGAGTCCCAAGATAAACCTTAGGGCTCTGATACCATATTGAAGAAATTAGAAGAAAATATCTACTATATTATTTGATTAGAGTTACAAGGTCCCATATATATAGTGGAATACGAGAAAGGGCCTATTCTAGCATATCTAATCAAATCCCACAATTATAGGGATCTTTTATGGCTAAATAATATCTACAGCTAATATATTTTATACACCATCAATGACACTAATATATAGTATCTAATTTACAACTAATTCCCATCAATTTCTCCATTTCTCTAATACTGTATTATCTTAGACTTCTTAGTCCCGCATGCGTAAGACATGCAGGCAGTAAAGGAAAGATTCACGACACTTAGGTTACTAGTGAATAAGAAACTCAACCTAACAATCTGTTGTAATTGCAATATGTTTCAAAACAGTCCAAACAAGTTGCTTTATGTATGAAGTACTATGAAACTAATTGTAAAAGACAAGATAACATAAAGATAATATGGGCGACCAGAGAATGCCTCTTGAATCTTGATGACTGAAAAAATGTTAGAGCTGCACCTAGGGGTGAAAATGGTAGGATTCATGGGAAGTAATCAAAACTAAATCGAAATGGTCAGTTTTAGACATATAAAATCAAATGGGTGCCGACTCTTTTCAAATCTAAGTTTACAGAACCACTTTGAATGGTTTGTGTTGGTCTGTTTGGTGGTTTAATGTTGTAATAAACCATTCCCAAGCTATAGGTGTCATTCGGTGAATGGCGATTTCCAAGCCCATACTGTAACCTAGCTTAAACTGTTGAATTTGTAAGATTCTCGTGTACATCTGATAACTCGGTATTTCCCACTTCACTCACTAGTGTCTTGGAGAAATGTGTGCAAACCTTATATCTAATTCTTAGAGTTGAGAGACTGCTTCCATGAATACTCTTGGCTGGGAGCATACACATGATGTTAAGAATCATGATTTTATATATATATATATATATATATATATATTTGAAGTTGCATGAAGGCATTAAAAAGGCAAATATCTATTTGAAATGCAGTAAAAATACACTAAAATGTAGATCTTTTGTAACCCTCCATTGTTCGCATATAATGCTTTGTAATGTTATTCTATATTATATGAATCCGTTGGTTCTTGTGTAAGGAACTCTAAATGCGACATTTCACCGACAGACTAAAGAAGAACTTACTTGTTCAGGACTCTTTAGTGTCCGAATTCACCTTTAGGCCTTAATGCATGTATAACATTGAGAACATAATATCTATCTTTTAGACTGATGGCTCGACAAAAATCTGGAATCATAAGTTTTCAGATAATTACTCAAATGACTAATGATAATCTCTAGACTACACAGTGTTCCTTTGGACCTGAAAGTTGAATGGTTTACATAGGGATTTCCTAGACAATAAAGTAAACCATGTATTGTTACAGAAACTATTTCACCTGATATACGGGCTCCATAATGTTCATCTTTATTATCCTTTAGTGGTATGACCCCTTCCTGTGGCAGAAAAAGAAAACTGCGATATTCTCTAGTATATTATTACTATTGCAGAAAAAGAAAACTGTGCACACACTTTGTTGCAATAGCAATCAGTTAAAGTTGTTTATTCCTATTTCTCCTTGCTAAAGGGAGATCCAACAGATAACGAATCCCTAGTGTCCTTGTGTTATTTTCTACACATTGAACAGATCCCAATAGCACTAGACATGGCTAAGGACAGCAACGGGAAAGACCGGGAGTTGAAAAAAAGGATTGAGGCTGACAATTACATGTCATGTGCTGTTAGTGAGTGTTATGCTTCATTTCGGAACATTATTATGGCTTTGGTTGAAGGTGTTCGTGAAACAGAGTTAGTCCTTATTACATCCGCAGTTTATTTATTTGTGTAGATATTTATTGGATTCTTATTAGGTCGTGTCTTTCACCTTTATTGATCATGTTGCATGCTCACATCAGGGTTATTGACTACATATTTTCTGAAGTTGACAAGCACATTGAATCTGGTGATCTTATAAGCGAATACAGAATGAGTGCTCTTCCAAGCCTCTATGATCACTTTGTTAAGCTTATCAAGTACTTGGTAAGTTTTCTGACTTCTGTATATGTGTGTATTTTAATGTTATTGTTTGAAATTACATATATGGAGAATTGCAACTGAATATTTTTTTTTTTTACAGTTAGACAACAAGCGAGAGGACAGGGATCAAGTTGTTATCCTTTTCCAGGACATGCTTGAGGTTGTGACGAGAGACATAATGATGGAAGATCATATTTCAAGGTAATTAGTTTCTACATGTTATATTGGTGTTTTGATTTAATTTAGATAATATATTGAATGCTGTCAACATGTGTAGTTTGGTAGATTCGATTCATGGTGGATCAGGACAGGATGGGATGACCCCCCTTGATCAACAGCATCAATTGTTTGCATCTGCTGGAGCTATAAAATTTCCAACTAGGCAATCAGAGGCTTGGAAGGAAAAGGTGAATTTTACTTTGAACTTGGTATGTATTCCTGTACTTTTGGTTTTTATGATATACTAATGAATTTTTGTCATCGGATTTGAACAGATAAAAAGATTATATCTTTTACTTACGGTAAAGGAATCCGCTATGGATGTACCATCAAACTTAGAAGCTAGAAGGCGCATATCTTTTTTCTCTAATTCACTATTTATGGACATGCCTGCAGCACCTAAAGTTCGGAATATGTTATCTTTCTCGTGAGTCCTTTTTTTTCTTTTCAAAATTTATTATATATTTAATTTGGTATTACACTTGCATCGTGCTTATATTTTCAGTTGCTACTGGTTTAATTAGCAGCAGACTCATTTCTATTTATCCGTTTATCATATAGATCATGTAGGTGACGAATTCTCCGCAGATTGCCAGTTAGAGAGTTAGATAGATTAGTAGGTGAAAGTATAACATGTGTTACTTATCTTTCTCGTTAGAGTATGTTTAACTGTTTTTCTACTATTTTTAAATCCCTTACATTGTTCTTAAGAACACATGTTTCAGACCCTCGTTAACTTTTAAACATAAGATTATTAAACTGATTCGGACATAATATAGCAGTGGATCTTATGTCATTCTACACATCACTTATTCATCTTATGTCATTCTACACATCACTTATTCTCAAGGTGATGATGCACTTTAGAGATTGTCTACTTGTTTAATCATATTAGGTCCTTAGTACTTGCTTTATTTATAGTAGGTACTTGGTTTAACACGTATGTAGCCTATTTTTCTCTTTTGAAGTGCATATTTTCAGCTGGAAGGATGATAATAATAATAATTGAGTATGCTTCGATGCAAAAACTGTTGAGTATACCTTAATTTATGTAATCTTGTTTCCACGGCTAAAATTAATGTGTAAAAAGAAAAACTACAAGCTTTTGTGGGGAATTCCCCCACTTTGCTTTTAAGTCTTGGTTTGTACAATCAAAGATGTACATTTTATATTCTCCTAGCCGTGGAAACAAGTCTATTTAATGTGTTTTTGTTGGCTACTCTCTTTATTGGAAGTGGTACAAGTATTATCATCATCATCTTTCCTGTTAAAGATATGTATCTGTGATGTAAGTTTTAGAAATTAAAACCGCTGTGTCTCTCGCTAGTCTCCACTGAGTTATGAATTATGTGCTCACCTGGAAAAAGCTTATTTTTTCATACCGTGAGCCTCTTTCTAATTGAAACCACAAGTGAAGTACACAGAGACTAAGTGGGCCAGGTACCATCTAAAAAAAAAGAGAGAAGAAGAATCAGTTTCAAATTTCTAAAGGACTTCTAATGACCAGCTCTTTTAAAACCTTAAGGTGATAGTAGGTGCCACTAAAAGGATCATATACTATTAATATTCCCTCTCACTCATACCAGTGGGCTAACAGACGAATAATTTTGAGTGTTGGGGAATGGTAGGCTCGAACCGGAGACCTCTCCTAAACCTGATATATCACATACCATGTTAGTGACCAAATTTTGGATAATCCTAAGTGCTCAAAAGAGATGATCCATGAACAATGACCAGAGTCAAGAAGGTTTTATGGCGTGTCAGAGGCAGTAAACAAACAAGCTGTGGAGAAATTCTCTTAGTAACATAGTGCAATGGAGCTGAACACAACTACAAGTAGTTGTCTCTGTAAAATCAATCAATGTGCTCAGTTCAAATGCCCTTGAAACAATAAATTGACAGAATCTTCTTGGCATCATTTTCTTGTACATAGAAACCTTTTAGGGATGTGGAATGCAGAAAATCGGAATTAGAGGGGTGATATCCTTTGCGTTTCACATTTTATGTATACATTATACAATATATCTGTTAAAATCAATGCCTGAATTTAGCTCACAGTCAAGTACATCCCTTAAATAGCATATAATAAGGATTATATTGACTTCACTGAACATTTACACTAAATTAATTACAATCCCGACCCCTGGGAACTAGATACACAACTAATTACTCAGGTTCAAACAACTGGTCATCCTTTAAAACTGGCTCCCTGGGTGTAATAATATCCTGCATACACATAACAGATATCTGGGATATCGCATAATATAAATATAATTGAACTTGTATAATCCAGAGACCTCTAATATATCTTGGTGGCTAACATAGACTGTGCTTGTAGTGTTTTGACTCCATACTACACAGAAGATGTTCTCTTCTCATTGCATGATTTGGAGGTTCCAAACGAAGATGGGGTCTCCATTCTATTTTACTTGCAAAAGATTTTTCCAGGTTTGTAAGTTTTACGGACCACCATTTACCATACCAGTCTGTCTTTCACTATAATCTTGATGTTTTACCTTCGTCCTCATTTTATCATTTAACTGACTTTTTGTATCGGACTAACCCATAACATACTGTAGATGAATGGAACAATTTTCTTGAGCGAATGAAGTGCAACACTGAAGAAGAACTTAGAATGCTAGAGGAACTAGAAGAAGAATTAAGGCTTTGGGCATCATACAGAGGCCAGACGTTGACCAAAACTGGTAAAAGATTGATCTTTTTTAAGTATATATGGACTTCTTGTTTCTGCTCCCTCCAAGTGTCGGGAAGTTGGGTTAATATCATATATGAGGCTTTTTATGTACATATTTCCTTTAGATTTTACCTTTTCAATAGACTGATTCGTTCTGCTACTCCCAGTAAGAGGTATGATGTATTACCGTAAAGCCTTGGAACTTCAGGCCTTTCTTGATATGGCGAAAGATGAAGGTAATTAGTCCTTTGGTGGATAGTGTTGATAATATTTGTCCAATAATATCTTTTCATTCTCATATTTTTTTTGTTTTGTGGTCACTCTTCAGATCTAATGGAAGGCTACAAGGCCATTGAATTAAACGAGGATCAGATGAAGGGGGAAAGGTCCTTATGGACACAGTGTCGAGCAGTTGCTGATATGAAATTTACTTATGTGGTTTCTTGCCAGAAATATGGGATTCACAAGCGCTCTGGCGATCCTCGTGCGCTAGACATTTTAAGGCTTATGACCGTGTACGCATGGTTGAATTATTTATGTCACCGTACTAATTAGCTGATTTGTTCATTTTCTAATCTGTACTTGCTATGTTTCTTTTAAAATAAATATCATGGGCAGATACCCGTCTCTTCGTGTAGCTTATATTGATGAGGTGGAAGAGCCTAGCAAGGATCGGAAAAAGGTTAACCAGAAGGTGTATTACTCTGCGCTAGTAAAGGCTGCGATGACAAAGTCAAACTCTTCTGAACCAGGGCAAAATTTGGACCAGGTACATTTTAGTCATAAAAATGAAATCAATACACGAATCATGACATTAATTAATATAAAAACTGAATGTATTTCAGCCTGATTTATGTGAAAAAAATATAGATTATAAGCAGGGGTGGAGCCATGTAACCCCAGAGAATGCCATTGCTCACCCTGGAATTTGAAATGTGTGGTTTGTATATATAATACTGATGTATTGATAGAAGTGATGTTAAGGCTCTTTTTACGAGGGGAATGGGGTGGGTTCAATTAGTTATTAAGACATATTCTCATTTGCTACTAGAAACATGTTTATTTTATTCTAGTATGATGTACGCTAATATGATAGCCATATTACTCGTATATGTCATATATTGAGGGCCTTGAGACTACTATTTGGTCTGAGATGCTGGTTTGTTTTAAGTTGTGGATCTAAAACCTCCCAGCAACATTTTATTATGAAGTGCTCTGGTTTTTTTTCTTCCTCTGCCTCCGCGTATAGCACAGAGATCTTTGTGCATTTCTGAAATCTATGATCCCTGTATATGTAATCTAGAAAAAACTTAAATGGTTACCCCATTAATATGGAGAGTATACTGCTAATAATTATCCTAAAATTATTGTAGAAGGTAGTGCGGTCTTCCATTAGCACACACAGTTATGAGTTCTGCTGTAATTCATGCTAGTATGTTGGAAAGCTTCTACTTCAAAGAAATTAGTTGGTGTTTCACTTTCACTTTGTTTCACATTTTTAAGCAATTATTATGGCAGAAGTCTGACGCTGACCTAATGCCGTCTTCATTAGGGTTTTTTTATTATGCTGTGCGAAAACTAGTTGTTTTTTAGGGCGCCATAGGAATTTCATAAGATCAGTGTTCACTATGCAAGATAGATTCAAGGAAGATGGATAGAAATCCTTGTATGCTCAAAGATTGCATACCATGCCAGTATCATCTCTGCACATGCATGTGCACTTTTATGTGGGTCAGCTTGTGTACAAGCTTGTCCAATAATTACATCTATCTTATCCTCATATAATATACTAGCAAGGTTTTCTGATTTTCATGTCATTCATCAGCTTCTGGTTATTTTTGAAGCTAATAAAATACCTATAAGCAATTAAGTTCTCTTTGTTTTTTGCGCCAATACGCTAAAAAAATCTGCATCTACCTGCCTTGGCTTACTGTAACAAATGTTTGCTGTACTTTAATTTCAATGATCAACTTTTGATTACTTTAAAACTATGTATATAGATAATATGTCTAGGTCATGAAGAAATTTGCCTTTGGATTACAGGTAATTTTATCACCTCTGTATGCCAAAAGTTCTACTTAGCAGAATATAATGTAGCACAAAAGTGTAGATTTAGCAGAGAAAACTAAATGGGAATGGTTAAAATTTACTATGTTACTCGGACTCGGCTAGAAGTGTCCAACATGGATACGTGTCCAAGTATCGGACTCGGCAACATTTTGAAAAATATACATGTTTTTGGCCTAAAATAAGTGTCCAAGTCCGAGTGTCCGTGTCCGAGTGTCGAGTGTCCGACACGGGTACTCGAAGTTAAAATGAAGAGTCCGAGTAACATAGAAAATTTATGCTTTTGACACTTAATGAACCATAACATCTCGTAGGTACATGTTGCGACTGCAATGTGCCTGGGATACACTATGCTAAAATTTGGAGGCTAAGTGACAACATGTAAACCTAAGCAGGTAATTACTTTATCCTGGCCACTTCTGACATTAAAAAAAGGTAGATAAGTTATGGTTCTGCGAATATTTTGTACTCTGTTGTTCCTCATTGCAGTAGTGAAAGAAGCTAGGATACTACTAGCATAAGACCGACCCAAGTAGAATTATGGTGACATCAAAATTTTTGTGTATATATTATTATCCTGTTAGACTTGAGTTTCGCAGAAAGTGCATTGTCCTTTTAACACTAATAAGTGGATTCCTAGTTATATTATCAAAAACAGCATTCATTTGGTATTTACTAGGGACAGTTAGATAATAGGTTTTATGTTCTGCTTGTTCAGTTGAACCAACCTGACTAGAAAGTAATCACAATACGCTACATATAACTGATTTTTTGGACAGACTAATAAGTTTTTTGATATGCTATGATATTTTTGTTCAGGTTATTTATCGAATAAAGCTTCCAGGACCTGCTATCTTAGGTGAAGGAAAGCCGGAAAACCAAAACCATGCTATTATTTTCACACGCGGGGAAGGCTTGCAAACTATTGATATGAATCAGGTTTAGACATCTTTAAGTTCTAAGGCCATTTTATATCTCTGCTAATCAACAAATAACTAAGCTCCTCATATCTAGGATAACTACATGGAAGAAGCCTTCAAAATGAGGAATTTGCTTCAAGAATTTCTGGAGAAACATGATGGTGTAAGATATCCTACTATACTTGGTCTTCGGGAGCATATATTTACTGGAAGGTATATTTACTAGTTTCACCTACTACTTATCGAGTACTTTACTTTTATCTGTTTATTATACCTCATGATTCCTTATTATGCGTGCAGTGTCTCTTCTCTTGCATGGTTTATGTCTAATCAAGAGACAAGTTTTGTAACTATTGGCCAAAGATTATTAGCAAACCCTCTGAAGTAAGCCAACCGTCTTTCCTTGTGTTCTGCATTATCTACTTTCCTTGATTTGTTTATTTGTGCACTGATCAATTCATGCACTAGAACTTCCCTTTCAGAGAACTTATCCCTATTACCAGTGAAACTATTAAAGCTTGTGTTCTAGTTAAATCTCATTTAGTACAAGGTCCCAGTCTTTTGGAAATACTTTCCTCTTTGAACTTCTCAGAGGTGGATTGTGTCCTGTGAAACAAGAAAGGGTCGCAATAATATTAAACAAGGACAAAAAAAAAGTGATATACTTATTAAGAATTAATGCATCGCAGTCAGAGTTATTTTTTATAATCCAGAGCAGCTTGAAAACCTATTGCTACTCGCTTAATGTGGTCTGTTCTGAGAATTTGAGCGGAATTACTTATCTTGATTAGAGGATCACCAATTAATGCCAAACCAAGTTGGGCAAGAAGTGTCTCATGAGATGAAAAGGCAGAAATTAAAGTAGACATGCGCAAGGGCATATATAGAAGAGACGGTGAAGCATCTATGAGCAGGAAATTAAAGTTTAAATATGTGAACAATTAGACATCAAATTAAAGTAAATGGTTATACATTTTTCATGGTACGGACGCTCTTGTTAGACAATTTTCAGTTGTTTGACTTGTTTTGTGCAAGTCATGAGTGACATTAAATGGACAAAGTCGCTGCTTAGTTGTGAAGTTTCAAAATTACTAGATGTTGGTTATAGCTTTATGATTCGTCTTCTTTCGCCATTATTCCTCATTCTAGGTAATATGAAGGCTTGTTGTTGTTCGTTATGCCAAGCTTCTATTTTTCCCTTCACTTTGTTGTGCTTGGGATAGATATTCTTCATTAATTATTCATTAACAGCGATCTTTTTTTGTCCTTATTATCATTTCCATTCAGGGTTCGTTTTCATTATGGCCATCCAGATATTTTTGATAGGCTATTTCATCTTACTAGAGGAGGTGTTAGTAAAGCCTCCAAGATTATTAACTTGAGCGAGGACATATTTGCTGGTAAGTTTTTATTAATGTCCCGTAGTTGCAACTTGCAACAATTTGTAAGATAATTTGAACATGTGTTTGGCCTAATATGTCTACAAATTGGTTGCAGGCTTTAACTCCACACTCCGTGAAGGCAATGTAACACATCATGAATACATACAAGTTGGGAAAGGGAGAGATGTCGGCCTAAATCAGATTTCACTATTTGAAGCGAAAATAGCTAATGGGAATGGAGAGCAGACATTGAGTCGTGATCTTTACAGGCTTGGGCACCGTTTTGATTTTTTCAGAATGCTATCATGTTATTTTACTACCATTGGTTTCTACTTCAGTACCTTGGTACTTTTCAGAAGCTTTACTGTGTTTATGCCTCAGTTGAATATGTGTTTTTTAGTTTTCTGAGATCTAGATTATGTCTTCTGCAGGTCACTGTGCTTACTGTCTATGTATTCCTTTATGGGCGCTTGTATCTTGTTCTTAGTGGACTTGAAGAGGGCCTAAGTACTCAACCAGCTATTCGAGATAACAAGGCACTACAAGTGGCTCTTGCTTCCCAATCATTTGTGCAAATAGGATTCTTGATGGCATTGCCTATGATGATGGAAATTGGCTTGGAACGAGGTTTCCGGACTGCATTAAGTGAATTTATACTGATGCAATTACAATTAGCACCAGTATTTTTCACATTTTCACTTGGAACTAAGACACACTATTATGGAAGGACGTTACTTCATGGGGGTGCAAAATATAGACCTACCGGCCGCGGGTTTGTGGTTTTCCACGCAAAGTTTGCTGAAAATTATCGACTGTACTCCCGCAGCCATTTCGTCAAGGGACTGGAGTTAATGCTTCTACTTGTTGTGTACCAAATATTTGGTAAAACTTATCGGGGAGCCCTGGCTTATTTATTGATCACTGTATCGATATGGTTCATGGTCGGCACCTGGCTTTTTGCTCCCTTCCTTTTTAATCCTTCAGGCTTTGAGTGGCAAAAGATTGTTGATGATTGGACTGATTGGAACAAGTGGATAAGCAATCGAGGTGGTATCGGTGTGCCACCAGAGAAAAGCTGGGAATCATGGTGGGAAGAGGAACAGGAACATCTTCGACATTCTGGGAAGCGTGGTATCATGGCTGAGATATTGTTGTCTTTACGATTTTTCATCTACCAGTATGGGCTAGTGTATCACTTAAACATCACAAAGAAAACCAAAAGTTTTCTGGTATGTAATGGCCTGTAGTTTTATCATGCTTACTGTTATATTAAAAGCTCCTCCATCAGTTTAACTTAGGCTTGCTATATGTTCATTAATCTTATCAGGTTTATGGCATATCATGGCTGGTGATATTTTTGATATTGTTCGTGATGAAGGTGAGAGAAAAATATACATTTGTACTTTGTATTTTTTGCAAGTGTGGAAGGACAATCATATTCCTGAGCTCTACAAAAGAGATTATATATACCTTATAAGATATTAATGTGTTTTATTTTTATATAAACTTTTATTGACCTAGTTATATATGAACTCTTGTTAGTCAAGCTAATTGCACGACTGTTCACAGTAGTACAAAGTGAGAAGCACCCAATAATATCTTGACATCCTCCAATCATTTAATGCAGTTTAGTATGGTTATTTGAGCTGTTATCTATTTTTGTATTATAGATTCTTGCATGGATATTATTCAGTTGACGGTATATCTGTTCATTATTTTGTTAGCATGGGTTAAGTTGTACAAGTTGCAGTTGGATCTTATTGACTTCTTCAGATTGCCATTGTATTTTGTGATCAGTTTGAAAGCTTTGATTTCTGAACCTGTGTAAACTTTTTCCAGACTATATCCGTTGGACGACGAAAATTTAGCGCAAACTTTCAGCTTGTATTTCGGCTCATCAAAGGATTGATATTTCTTACTTTTATTTCTATCTTGGTAACCTTGATCGCGCTCCCCCACATGACAGTGCAGGATATCATAGTTTGTGTTCTTGCCTTCATGCCAACCGGTTGGGGTTTGCTTCTGGTCAGTATAATTATCTAATCATACTGTACATCGTTTTATCATTTGTTTTGAAATTTCAGTAGCAGCTACCAGATTAATCTTGTGAAGTTCTTTTGTCTGTAGGAATGACATTATCTCTTGCTTATTTGTACAACAAAGGTTTTAGATGGTTATTTAATAGATTATAGATGCATAATCAGTTTAGGATTCTCAATCTATTTCTTAGCCAGACAAATGATAAAGCCTAGATTATAGAAACTTCCTGATGCACACCTTTTCACATGATAGTCTGAAAGTTGTGCATTTGTGCTTGTCATTTTTTAACCTATATGAATATGTAGTGCATGCTTAATTTTATCCTAAAATATAACATAATTATTTTTCTACCAGATTGCACAGGCATGCAAGCCTGTTGTTCATCGATGTGGCTTTTGGGGATCAGTTCGGACACTTGCCCGAGGTTATGAGATTGTGATGGGTTTATTTCTTTTCACCCCGGTTGCTTTTCTTGCCTGGTTTCCATTTGTTTCAGAGTTTCAGACCCGTATGCTATTCAACCAAGCATTTAGCAGAGGTTTGCAAATCTCTCGTATTCTTGGTGGCCATAGGAAAGATCGTGCATCTAGGAACAAGGAGTAATTTTGAAGGCAAAATAGCGACTGTTTTCCTTGCTCTTTATAGGAAAAATGAAAATTGCAATGTTCACATGATATAATTTTGCTAGCATCTTAACTACATTGTAGATTGCCTTTAATAGAAACAACTTTATTTTTTTTAGTAAGATTATAAGTTTATAGAGTAGTAATTCATTTTCTAATAATTCTCAGGTGAGCAGAAATTGAACCCAAGACTTATAGAACGATAAGAGTGCGTTATTTCTCTTAAAATTTGATTAATTCTGTAGCATTTTTTTTATAAGAAAAATGGTTCAAATATCACAAATTAGAACAAAATGGCTCCGAATAAAGGGCCTTTTTAGTTTTAAAAAAACGAAAGTCTGACTTGTTTTTTAAACTGAAATGACAATTACTTTTCGAGTTATTAGAGTATGGTTTCATTCTCACATGGGGAGTCTGCACTTTAAGATTTAGGAAATCCTGTCTGCAAGACTGCAATACATCTCACGACCGCAATTAGCATTCTCATATAGAAAACTCATTGTACTTTGAATCTTCTTGCGAGGGAAACTACTGCATGTATTACTGCAATTACCTATGTTTGTTAAAGACCTGCATGTATAACTATATCTATACTATGTCTTCCATATTAGATTTTAACCCGATTCACGGATTTTTTTATTAATTTAATTATGGGTTATTTATCAAAAATAATACTTTTTTATTTTTTTTACGATTTTACGATCTTTTGAATATCATTGTAAAAATACGGTCTGCAATGGAAAGTAACTCTCAATTTCTAATTTCTTATAGAGTATTCCTTCTATGAGGGCATACTTCAAGGCCCTCATTGATAGCTTGCGTGCTTCCACGGGGTCGGTTGGTGTTTTCCCTGTTTCTAAGTAGAGCTTGATGGGATCCATCCAACATGCTCCCAAACCAATCGGGGCTATTAATTTAACATCAATGCTTGGGGTCTTCAAGACTTGGAAATAAACACTGCCATAGTAACTCTCAACTTCTGATGATGCAAATTTAGAAAAGACATCAGCCTTCACATTCTCCTCTCTTGGGATATATTCAAAGTGGCATTCTTCAAACTGCGTGGCTTGAGCTTTAACAATTCTCAAATATTTTGCCATAGTCTCTTCATGGGCCTCAAACTCCCCATTTACTTGAGAGATTACTAACCTTGAATCGCCGCATACCTTCAAATTCTTCGCCCTCAGGGTTCTGGCCAGGCCAAGCCCAACTATCAAAGTTTCGTATTCTGCCTCGTTTGTAGTTGAAAAATCCAACTTGATTGCATATTCAACAACAAACCCATCCGGGCTTTGCAAAACCAGGCCAGCTCCGCTAGTGTCCATTTTCGAAGCTCCGTCAAAAAAGAGTACCCAGTATTCTTTGAGTTCTTCCTCTTTTTCTTTCTTTCCAGTTTCTTTATCCTCTTCTTGCCTCCCAACTTATTGGTTGGGGATGGTACATTCAACCACGAAGTCAGCTAGAGCTTGAGCCTTGATGGTCGTTCTTGACTTGTATCTGATTTCGAACTCTCCGAGCTCAATAGTCCATTTGATTAGCCTCCCACTGGCCTTGGGACTGTGCAATATGTTTCTCAGGGGTTGGTCTGTGAAGACTTCAAATGCCTCATTCATGTGTTCAAGATGATCGCCCATGTCATCAACATAGACTTCCGTGGTTTTACCGATGAGGTGCTTGAAAATTTTATTCACAAGCCTTCGAAGCGTGGCTCCTACATTCTTAAGCCCAAAAGCCATAACCTGATAACAAAAAACACCAAAGTCGGTGATGAACGATACCTTAGGAATGTCATCGGGGTGCATTTTGATCTGGTTGTAGCCACTAAAGCCATCCATGAAGCTAAACATCTCGTGCCCAGCTGTAGCATATATCAACGTGTTTATCCTTGGCAAGAGAAAATAGTCCTTAGGACATGCATCATTCAAATCGGTGAAGTCCACGCACATTCTCCACTTTCCATTGCTCTTCCTGACCATCACAGGGTTAGCCAGCCACTCAGGAAATTGAATCTCTTCAATAAATCCAGCTTCCAACAATTTCTCTACTTCTTGTTTAATGGCCTCTTTCCTTTCAGGATCAAAACTTCTCTTCTTCTGCTTGACTGTTGTCCTTCTAAGGTTCACATTCAATTGATGCGTAATGAGCGGCTGTTGTCCAAGCAAAGTCGTCTCTGTTATCCTGCAAGAATTGAACCAGTTGTTGTTTCAAGTCCTTAGGGAATGAAGTCCCCGCATATGTCACATTCTCGTGATCTAGAGGATCCAGAGGAGCAGGCTCCAAGTCCTCTGCGGGCTTACCCCTTCTTTTTTCTCGATCCCTGACATAAATGTCTTAGATAGGGAGAACCTGCCCCCAATGCCATTAGGTTTCAAGCCTGCCACGTAACAACTCATGGCTATTTTTTGATCTCATCTCTCTTTTCCTACTCCATTCCAAGTCGGGAATTTGAGTTTCAGATAGTACGTAGAGGCTATCGCCTTGAAAGCATGTAGCCCAGTCCTCCCAAGGACCGCATTGTAGGTAGTGCTTGCCTTAATAACTAGAAAATTCAGCATTTGAGTGGAATGTCGAGGTTCTTTGCCCATAGTCATGGGCAATTGTATAATTCTCTCAATCCCAGATTTCACTCCATTGAAACCATAGATAGGCATGTTGGAGGTGGTCAGTTGCCTTATATCCCATTTTCACAAAAGCATCATAAAACAGGATGTCTACAGACGACCCATTGTCTACTAAAACTCTTTTCACATGAAAGTTTCTTATGACAAGATGTTAGGTCCAAATGATTGTAGAAGGGGGGGTTGAATACAATCTCTATTAAATATTAATAA